>PNEQ01004158.1:7771-34454 GCA_003012365.1 Medauroidea extradentata
ATATTGGCTTTCATAAAAGCAGAAACTGTGTCAAAAATAAACTCTTCTTTATCTGTTTTCATTGTCTTTGCCTTCTGAAGAGAATCTTGAACTGATATTTGTCTCTTTGGTCCACTACTGCCGCTAGCAGTGGCTTTATCTTTGTTTGAAACATGTTTACTGCTATCTTTCACATGTTTAACACACGTGTCTCGGCGTTTCCAATCTATTCGTATATTGCAAAATTTGCACATCATAATTTTTTTTCTTACATCAAATATGTAAAATCCATCACTTGCAAATTCATTCTGACGGTCGTGAATGGATACAATTTTCGGCATGATTTCAGTACCGGTAACAAAAAACTTCCATTAAAATATTAAGTACGCCTAGCTGACAAAATAATTATTCTCGAGTATTTTTAAAGAATGCGCTAATTCAGAAAATTAATTCGTACACAAAGACGACCACTACGCCCATTTGCAAGTGAAATATTATTATTATTATTGTGTAAACAAAACACGGGTCACAGAGTTGCGTACATAAAGTGGCCCATTTCAGTTAAAATAATGAGATAAATGAAAAGATTCGAGGAAACGCACTCGAGGCAAAAAATTTGTGTGGACGCCATATTGAATTTTTCAATTTTCCGTTTTATTTACGAAAAAGTAAAAAAAAAAGTGGCGATGATAAAATGCAGAAAATATTACCAAGGATCGAAACTTATAGTTTTCACGGTAAAATTCTAACAAACGAATAACCTAACATGACATCGCCTCAAGGAAATATTCTTGTATCGTATCATTTCATAATCGTATTCAATCATGGCTGCTATGGAAAACAATTGACGCACGAAGTTACAAAAAATGTTGTTTTGGTTTCATCACGCAAATAGAATGAAATGTATTTTGTTTGCGAAAATACAAACGGTATTAAAACGGGATTGTATTTACGATAAACAAATTGGAAAGTGGAGAAATCCTTGACCTGGGTATCTCGTGTAAAATTTTTCGACTTCCTTGAGTTTCAAGTAGTTTTCGATTACCAAATAGTGACTGAAACTGTAAAATTTCGTGCGAAATTTCGTGAAACGGTGGAATTTCAGGAAATTTCGTATGAAACCAGGAACGGGACAAATTTCGTGACATTTCGCGAACCTAAAAATGTAAGTAAACAAACCAACATAACCTCAAAAGTTCTAAAATAGGTTCTACGACTGAGTATAAAATTTTCGTGAAAAAACCATTCGCGAAATCAAGGGGTCCCTACTGATTGGTTACCAGACAAACCCACAGCCAATGAGTTCAAACGAAGGCTGAAACATTGTGTCTGATTGGCTAACAGTGGCCAATAAGGAATCGGATAACACTCTCTTTCACTCTATAACGGACTGACTTCTCCCATTAATGTCAATAAAAACATCATTCCCAGATTATTTTAAGTTCCGGTTTTTTGGCAAAAAAAAAACCAGTAAAATGTCTTATATGCCCGTACAATCATACAATTGCATGATTTCCCGTACATTGTACGGGTAAATCATACAAGTTGGCAAGTATGTATTACGTATTTTTCTTTATAAATTCGCTGATGTTTTCACGGGACATGAGAGTAAAAATAGTAATCACACTGGACACCACTGCATTCTATCGGTAATAGAATTAATCAACAGAACATGCTGTACTGCAGCGCATTCTAAAAGAGACGCGAAGCACTATCTGCGAATTAGTTCCTCTGCTCTCCACAGCAGCGCTGTGGACACTGGGTACCTAGGTGCTCATTCACTCGCCAGCCACTAGGATGAGGATATAGGTGCACGCTTGTTATCGTTGTTAGTTTTGCTCACTCAGCCGTGCCCATGCGTGATTATCTGAAAATAACTTCTGCAGCCAAAGATATCAACAAATTTTAACGATTTTTTTTTTGTTTCTCGATGAATGGTTTAAGCTTTTCTACTGAGGTATAAGTATATACTGCAGTGCTAGTATTTTTAAGAGACTTACACTACAATTAATATTCAATTTCATCAAAGTCACTTAGTAATTTAATACATTTTTCTGTTATTTTTTCGAAGGTTCCTAAAAATCTTTTCATTAAATCACTGTTTTTGTTATTCCCGAGTTCGTTAAATCGGGGCTCTACTGGATATAAGGAAATAAAAATGTGAGTGAGTGGCAAGAACACTTACCTGTGGTAGGAGGGTGACACAAGCAGCGTGGTGGCGGGCCCCAGTGAGGGTGTGGGTGTGAATGAACAGAAGCACCGTACACTCCACACATCTGCACGGCACGCGCCTGAGGCTGTGTGTGCTCAGGGACATCACCATTCTGGCACTGGTAGCGGCACGAAGGTAGGCGCAGGTGCGGGATACGTGGGCTGGGTGTGGTTGGTGGTAGAGGGCGTGCCGGGGGTGGTGAGGGAGCAGGGACACTGCTCACAGCTGTGTGTACACTTGACCCATCCACCAGCATCTCGTCGTCAGACTCCTGGGTCAGGTCCACCACCACTGGCTGGAACACACACCATTGTTGCTCCAACAAGCTTCTTCCCACATTCATTTTACTCCCACAATACAAAACAATAATAATACAATACTATTTTGCTTTGTCATATAAGCTACACCTGGATAAGACTACTATTTTTACATATTTTTGGTCTTCAAAAATTGCTACACATCTTATATGAAGGTGCAAAAATGGTTGGTAACCTAAACATTTTTTGAGAGTCAAGTTGTATGATGTCACAAGGATTAAGTTTCCTGTCACAAATCAAAACAAATGCCTTGTTTATTGATATACTTTACGGTACAAATTTTTGATAGGTGTTATATCCGTGACACAGGCCACTTTTAACTAGCAGCGAAGCATGCGTCTCTTGACAATCCATTTGCTGGAGCACATACCTAGATCCTTCATCTCGCCAGTATGTAACTCTCACGAGGAGAAAACAAGGATCTACGTACTGTGCCATGCAGTCATGTGTCTAGTGCTATACATACAGTGGAACTTCTTTGTACTGAACTCAGATGTACTGAATGTCCGCATCTACGAAACACATTCCGTGGTCCCATGTTTAATTTTTCTGTATTTCAAGAAACATCCATTGAATGTCTGCATGTATTGAAATTTTTTGTCAGTCCCCTGATATTGTCTCGGGAAAAACATAAAACAAATACCCTACCATATCAAGAAAAGAACTACAGTAGAGCTCCGATTTAACGAAGGGAATAACGAAAACAGTTTTTAAAGTTTTTTCATCAATTTTTTTTCTTTTACGGCAGCGGCTTACCTATGATATGATGGTAACCACAGTATGTCGTTTTTGTGGGCTCTCATACTTTCTAACAATAACCTCTATTTTCAACGAAAAATACCCGAGGATTTAACTTTTCGGGGGGGGGGGGGGGAGGAGGGGAATGAGAGGGGGTTAAAAATTTTAAGTTGGGTTTAACAAAACACAGATTTAGAGTAAACATTTTCGGGTCCCGTGGCATTTCGTTAAATCGGGGTTCTACTGTATATCTAGCCATATACAAGTATCTTATCAAAGTAAATAAATGAGAATATCAAGAGAATAAAAATTTAAATAAATGCAATTTTCCTCTATTATATATTCTTTCGATTCTAGCAAGAATCGGGAGAATCGAAAATCACAGCCCTAATAAAAAATATATATGTTTACTCTTTACATTAAACAATGTATTGTCTTGGCATCACAATGAAGTGCATGACAAGAGGGGAAACTTTCATTACAAAACACAGTATATTTTCTATTAGAGAAAGTTATGGGTGTTAGAATGGCACACCTGGCACTCAGACGACCCCTAGTAAGGTTAATTCTACTACAGGTTAGAAAGAAAATACGCTTTCTTAAGGGAGAGCTTGGCACAGGGAAAATTTCTGCCACTAGTTTCGTTCCAATCGCTAAGAGACCAAAAAAATACGAAACCGTAATAAAATTAAATATAAATACAGTAAACTTTGAAATTATATTAGTAATTTAATTTAATTTTACAGTGAAAAGAAACAGATTTGGCATTTTAAATTATCAACTTAATGTAACTTAAAATTCAGGAAAGCTCTGTGATTGGTCAGTTTGGTGCACATGCGATACCAGCGCTTAAGTGGCAGAAATTTTCCCTTTGACAAACATACAACATTGATCTTTCTAACCTGTAGTAGAATTAACCTTACCCCTAGTCTTTAACCGCCATCTTACCACCTGCATTAAGGTACTTTATCCCTCCCAGACCCTAAAATTCAGGTATACAAGGGGCATGGATCACCCAGCTCAGCAGTAAACTGACGCTCAGCCTTCCCTGAATTATTCAGTTGCACAATACACTCCGGCCTGACCGGACTCACTCTCATAGCTACAGTTACCTGGAGCAGTTTATTGAAAAGATAACACACCACCCTTCCTTCAGGGCTGTTTCTTGAAAAGGAAATGCTCCATCCTTCTACAGAGCAGTTTCTCGAAAAGAGAACACTCCATCCTTCTCCAGGGACATTTCTTGAATACGGAATGCTCTACCACACGTTTACAAGGCTGTCTCTTTACAGAGGTAGTTTCTTGAAAAGGGAATGCTCTACCCTCATTCAGGCACTTTTTGTAAATGGAGCCCTGAATCCTGCAGTATCTGATCTTTAGTACCTAACTAATTGGATGGCTCAAGGAAGATGAACATGCTGCCCTAACTCACTTGCACCAGGTCACGCACCTTTTAAAGTAAACACCCCCTTTCTACATCTCTGGCCACTACGAGGTGAGCCATACTCTGGGAGGATAACAATATCTAAGTAGCGCAAGACTCCTCCAAATCTAAACGCTTCAGGAGGCATAATCCTGAATCAGACACATCTTGCAGCAGATGTCCAGTTTGACACCAATTTTACTCAGCACAGTAACATCACCAGTCAAGACATCTCCGCACCATCCTCCGTGGGTACAACAGCTGATCAACGAGGCTCACCAAGAGCCCAAGCCCCTGTCTGAAAGTAAACAAGCCCTACTAAAGCAGCTCTTCTAAGACACGTGAATGCACCACAGGCCTACCCCACTGTATGTGTATGTAAGAAACTCTCTCCCCCTTGATGTGTGTTTGGTGACTAACCCAAGGCTCCCCTCCAGTTACATTCACTGTGGCACAGGTGCACTTAAATTCCCCTCCCTGAGACTTGGCAAAGCTCAAGAGTCTCAACCCAGCCGACAGTTTTAAGCCTCCCCAGGGACAAAATAATAAAGGTAGGTGGCTTTACTTCACTTCACTTTCTCAACTAGTCTGACATGACAGATGTACCGTACAGGACAACCACCCTCTTCCCATCCATGCTGAACCAGCAAGTAGTGACGATACTCAGTACCAACAGAATCACCTGTCTTTGGGGCTGACGGCACTGCACGGCGACTACTTCGATGCCACTGTCGTCGTCCGTGTCGTCACTGTCACTGCTCGACAACCAGTCTAGTTGCAGGTCGGGAGCTGTGGGCCCATCGTCCTCGCAGCGTCCTCGGCCCTGCACTCCCGAGGGACCTGCCCCCGCCATACCCGCCACCACGCGAACTCCACGCTCTGCAGGTGGGGTGGTGTGCAGACTCACGTCTGAAACACAATACAATAATACTACATGTACCTCCCCTGTCATCATTCCTCAGTTGCCAACGTACTGTACATAAAAAGAACCACAATTAGTAAAAACAGCACTCACAAATGATGAAAATTATAGAAGTCAGAAGCGAAGAACTCATACTGGACCCTAGGAACTATAAACGCCTATAAATATCTCAAGCAATTGTACTGAATAAAGAACATGATTATTCCACTGTAATTCTAACTTCTACTATCCCACTCCTGCACGGAATGGTTACATGTAATGATTGTCCAACTCAAGTAGTAGGAGGCTAATACTTGCAGAAATTAAACTAGAATAAAGGATGAAGACACAATTACTTAATGAAGTGTGACCACCATGTTTATCTGGCTATCAACTTCTTCACAGAGTGAGCAATGTCACACTGCAGTCAGAAAATTGTAGGCATTTCAAGATAAAATGAACCCTTCTGAATTATGCGCAATACGAATTTTCAACCAATTTATCTTTATACTTAACAGTCACATTATAATCTTTTCACATGCCTTTACCATGTTTACAGCAACATCCAAGTACTCAGAAAACTGTAAAAATAATATGTAAATCTACTTTAGTAAACACACAAAATATTAAATAACACTACTACGGTGTCGGTTTGTTTACATTTCTTTAATTCATCAACTTAATTTCCTTGGTGTTCTCTCTTGGTGCACGATGTTAATTTACTTTTTTTTATTGTGCTATAAGATCGCATAAATACACATGTATCAATCAAGTTGAAAATAAAAGTTGTGGAATGAATTTATTCATGCTGTAGGCAGCAGATCTTGAATAACACGTTTAGTAATCCCACAGTGATTGAATAAATGCCTAATTGCCTAATAGCAACAAGTCAAACTACTGTCTAGTAAACAACTTAATACAGCTAATATATCAAGCAAATGTAAGCTGCATAAATACAGAGATTTACAATGAGAATATTTATCACGGAAGTGGTCTCGACTTTTAACGTACTGGTACCTCAATTCTCAGTATATCAGTTTAGCACAGTTTTTACACGGCAAGAGCAACACATTAAAAATTACTAAAATAAGTTAATGTGTAGACTTAAGACCAGGCAAACACCCTGTTAAAATTTCAAAACAAAAAAGGAATTGTATGGTTTGGAGCTGCAGTTATAACGCAGTAAAGAAGAAAACAGCAGGCTGCTGCCATGCAATAAGGCATCAGCTACCAATCCTTGCAGGAACAGATATTATTTGAACCAACCATTGCATTCGTAGCTTACCTTGGTTTGAAGAAGGCACTATGTACGACAAGCACTAGACAGACTCACCCGAGAAAGAGTTGCTACTGGACGAGGGTTCGTCGCCACTTGTACGCTCCACCTTCACATTCTGGTACTGGTGTGTTACCAGCGGGAGTGGTGGCCCTCTGCTAGGGTAGTGTCCCAGCAACCCACGTTCCAGTGGCACCGGGCGAGAACTCGTCTTTTTTCTGGCTCCTGCAGTGAACGTGTGGGGTCCCTTTGGACGCACTGATTCAAACGAGTCCTGCAAGGTGACATTGCCAGAGGGACCTGCCCCAGGCACGGCACGCTCCCCTTTCTTGGCCTTCAGGCGGGAGGCAGGTGCACGGTCTCCTCCGCGCTTGCGGCGGGCCGCCTCGCTCTCCAGGCGACAGTAGGAAAGGGTGTCTCCAGGAGGTGACCAGGCATACATCTCTCCGCCTTCTGCCCGCCCCATTGTCACCACATCTACGTCATCATGGTCACTCTCTGCAAAGAGTGGCTCATACTCCATCTCACCTGCAAACAATCAAACTATCATTTACAAACTCTATCCTACAAAGTTGCATTAACTTTAACACATTCACCACATTTAAAGTACACCAGTAGCTCGTTATTCATGTATAGAAAATGTGGCATACACAGGTCTATCAAAACAAAAAAAAATTTGAAGTACAAAAGTAAAATTTTTAACATTTAAGTAAAAGTCCCCATAAGCTTGTCTTCTATTAATACTACTAGACAAGACAATAAAAATTGTTGTAGCAAGTCAACCCAAGCACAGGTAAAGTACAGCATTTTCCTACTTTTCATTACATCGGAGGCACACAGCCAACAACTGAACTGCATTAATTTTTACACTTAAGGGGGAGGAGAGACATTTTGGGCTTATTCTTGTTTCTGATTCAGTTCTTAAAAAATTAACTTGATACGTAAAATATTTACAGACAGCATTCCTGGCGTCACAAACAATTTTATGTTATTTCTGTTATGGCCCCTGAAGCTGTCCCAAAATTAATATTTTAATCCAAAAATTCTACAGCATTCTATCAATAGTAACTTTAAGTAAACTGCAAAGTCTTACTCTATGCTTTAAACAAAGCCAGAATTTTAATAATAAGAATTTAATAAATCCTTAAAAACTAAAAAATTTGAGTTGACAGCTGTTTCCCCCCTTATTGCATCCCAGTTCACCAAGATTTACTGAAATGACTTTAAGGTGTAAACACTAATATGCACATGTAGGCTCTAAACCCAACAGACAACTGCGAATAGCATGACAATGTATTGCAAGATAATTAAAAGTGTTCAGTCCCAAAATCTCAGTTTCACATACATACGTAAGAGTGGTATAAATGTGACAATGTATACATGTTTACAACAAAGTGAACCTGCCCCTCAACTGTCACAAGGATTATTATCCATGTGGCAACACTGAGCATTAAGTTATAACTGACCTCAAAGCAGTTCAACTGAACAAGAACATGCAAATAATTAGACCTGCTGTATACTGATAAGTATTGCATCCATAAAACAATAAAAGTGAAGCCGAGCATGATAATTAACAGTTTTCCAGCAACTTGCTGGCTTACACCAAATCTCTTAACATTGTTAAAAATTTTTAATCAATCATAGAATTATATTTTAGCACACTAATTTGTAACTCTCTCTTCAAATAACCTTTACTAATTACAGTAACATTACTGTTTACTTTTAGAAAGGTTGTATAGGGTGATGGATAGGGAGGGGGCAAATTGGCCTGCAAACTAACTGACGTGACTTTTAAGGGAAAAGGTAACACCGAGGAAATTCAAAGGTTGTGGAGCAGAACGGAGAGGGGTAGACAGTCAATGCTGGTGAGGACAGTGAAGCAGTGGAATACACTGGAGGAATGGAAATGTGGGGATGGGGAGGAGTCTGCTCGCTACCGGGCGCTATCCCAATTGCGAGTGTAAAACTTATCATCATAATTCTAGAAATTCGATGCACCTCAATATTTCAAATATCCAAAGCATAACTTTTACCCTAAAGACATATTCTTTGATCTATAACTACCATATAAAATATACTGTAATAAACAGAGTGACAACTGTCTGCAATATAGGAATATTGTTAGACACAAAATTACGTTCCACCACCACATTGATATGTTAGTTAACAGTGTACCAAGAACTGTAGGTCTAATATCTCACATAGTTAAACAAGCTTCTAATAGCAACTCTCTGCTATGTTTGTTCTAGTCTTTAGTTAGACCTAAACTTGAATATTGCTCTTTTGTTTGGAATTTCATCATGGAAACAGATTCTAAATGCCTTAAAAATATTCAGATTAAAGTTTTTAGAATAATATGAGAAAGATATTACATTGATAAGACAGGTTTTAATTACAATTAAGTGGATGCATTTTTTTTGCGGTATTTGATTGTATGGATATCCACAAGTCATTGTCCTCAGAAATTCAAAATTACAGAAGTAGAAGCTCCTGTATTTTCTGTTCTCCTGGTAAATCTGAAAGAGTAATTGAATGCTGTACATGTCAACAAAATTTTATTATCTTTTGATCCATTTAATGAAAAATTATTTTGTCTCCAAACATTCTTAGATGTCATTTGTTAGCGGTAGATAAAAGTTATTACCATTTTATAAAACTTTCTGTTCTACCGCAGTGTGTTAATAGGTATGTTGAAAGAATTTACTTACACTGTAAATTAATTACTGTAAATTTCACTTTGTTTATTTTTCCCTGTGGAATTAATACATTTAATCACCTGTCTTGTGTTATATTTTGTGTTGTTTCGTATTTAATGTAGTGACTACCTGCTGTGGACTAACAAGACTATTTGACAGGCACTTTAATATTTTTGTAAATGAACGAATCATCATTATTCGAAACATGGGTAATGTGAAGGCGTAACTTAAGAGGAACAACAATAGAACAAGTCAATCTGCATTTTCTTTCCACAGATTCACGTAACTTCAATATCGGACATATCCGAGGACACATTCTTTACACGATACAATGTACATCACCAACAATCTTGTACATAACAATGAAATTGACCTCCACAGTTTGTTTTATCATTAAAAAATATTGACTAACATTATGTCATACATGCACAATATGTAGATGAGTAAGCCACACAGGTTTCAAGTCTACTGTATGAATTCTCCAGTCCTATTGGCTATTGTGTGGGAAATACCTGCAAGAAGCTACCAAGAATGTTGAACATTTTTAGTGATGCACCATGACTTCAGTTCGCAAGTTAATTATTGTCGATGTAACATCATTGGAATAGTTATAAAACCTCAAAATAGTGATTCAAAATAAACATATGAAATGGGAGTCCAATTAGCAAACTGACAACTAGTAGACCAGCAAGTGTTTGCATTAAAGCATGAGTAATTATTCACGAAAATGTCACATATACTACGACCAACGTTTGGATGGCGTTATCCATCACTAGAAACCAATTTTATAAATGAGCATTTGAAAAAAGTGCTCGATGCACGAGAATGGCTGGCACATCAAGGTGAGATACGAACCCACAACCGCTGCAGTTAAATGAAGCCACGAATGCTACACTACATATATGAAGGGCAGGTATCATATACTCACTGGAGCGGTACTCATCAGGGTGCTGGCGGTCCACGCTCGAGGTGAAGGCTGTGTCGAATATCTCTGCGAGTGAGGTGGGGCTGCCGACAACACCCTGGCCCGAGTACGACTTGGCCTGGGAGGACTCCCAGGGGCGGTGCTTGGAGCCAGGGGCTGGTGCTGAGACCCTCTCCCCCACCGTCAGGCCCGAATAGCCCGACATGGCGGCCGCTGCTGCTCTGTCACTTCAGGCTGCAGCACCTGTGGCCACACACAAATGTCTCGCACAAAGGCTTCCTACACATGTTCAATAAAGAGAATTTCACAAGAAATTTGAAACAATTTCTTTCCAAAATACAGACTACTTGGATGCACATTACTGAACATTCTACAACATATAGTATTAAGTTAACTTATTTCTCTGGGACTTTTTTTTTACTGCAGTGATCAATAACAAAATAATTACATTCATACAAAATATTTACAAACAGCAAAAAAAAAAAAAAAACTATAATAATGTTCAACTTTAATTGAAAGAAAAAAAAAATAAACATTAATATAACTTTCTGGCAATAGACAATGCAATTCACAACACAACAAAAAGGCTACGCATATAACTGTGGCACAGAATGAAACTCTATGCCATAAAATCCCCACCATGTCTTTCTCACAAACATTTCTGATACCAAACTCTAACTCAATAACATCACACTTGCAAAGGTATTAGATGATTAATTTAATATTATCAAGGAGGTCTGCACTTGCACTATAATAATAAAGAATAAGTTGCAACCAACTAAAGAAACTAGATTACTAAATTGGCAATATATGGCTATAATTAACTGCTAAGCATTCATGTTATAAAATATGAGTGCCAAGTCATGAGGATGAAATAAAATTCTTTATCAAACACTGTTGATTGTACAAAGTCTCGTAGATACTGCGTTATCAGCAACACACATACATTCACAATGGGTGACATCACTACATTTCAAATGAACTTTTCCTCAACTGACTTGCCTTTCACAAACTAGAGAACTCACGGGGCAGCTTAAACGGATCAAACCCCTCCCGTAAACACAATGCAACTTGAAATCAAATATAAGCACATTCACCTCTGTATTTCATCAATCTCATAACACTGGTTTTAACAAGGACATTTTTAAGTTACCTGTACGAAATTACTGCAAAAATTGGTTATACAATAATTATTTTTAATTTTTATAACACATCCACAATCTACAAATTTAAGTTGCTATTCATGACATACATGCAATTTCTTCGTGTTCAGTAGCATCATTAGGTAATGATATAGGCCTGCTTGCTTTTAATTTTTTTCTAACTTTACATATGTCAAGTCATCTATATTTTGCTCCATTCTTTGTCTTCTTTTACAATGACATTACCTTTGAAAGCAAATAGGAGATTCATCCAGAACAGCAAAGGCGGGGTCAACAAATTCTACAACGCATTCTGGCTCAAAATTATCATTATATTCTCTGGCAGTCTCGAGTGGTTCTTCTTAAGGGTGCGGCTACCGCAATTTTCACCACCATTATTAAATTTTTTATTTGCACCAGACATTTTTTTCTTATTTTAGACACAAAATGTGACTAAATTGGACTCTAATGAAATTTTTTTTTATCTGTCATAGTTTTTGCGTAATGGCTTGTTTAAGTCATATTTTGCATGTTTCCGTTTTAACGACCACACAAAAACCAATTGATATACCAAACTCAAAAAAAAAATCACAGTGGATAAAGACATTGCAGGCTACAATGACATGCCCATAAAATTAAAGAAAAAAAATTATTCATATTTTAAAAAAAAATATATTGAATTTTTTAAATTTTAATTTTGAGTTTCAGCATATTTTTAAAATTCAAATAATTTTTATTTTTTATTTTTATGAGCATGTCACTGTAGCCTGAAATGTCTTTATCCACTGTGATTTTTTTGAGTTTGGTATATCAGTTGGTTTTAGTGTGGTCGTTAAAACGGAAATATGCAAAATATGACTTTAACAAGCCATTACGCGAAAACTATGAAAGATAAAAAAATTTCGTAAGAGCCAAATTTAGTCACATTTTGTGTCTAAAATAAGGAAAAAAATGTCTGGTGCAAACAAAAATTAAATAATGGTGATGAAAATTGCGGTAGCCGCGCCCTTAAAATTAAAACAGCGTGTGCATACAGCCTTACCTGGTACAAGGTTCAGATGTCCATGTTTTACATACAACTACAAAGTGGTTTCATTTAAGGACTTCATAACAGGTATCTTGCACGCACCAAATGAGTTACAACACTTATTACCAAACTAGTGAAAGAACTTGTCAACATATTTCTTGTAATTGTATGTACATTTACAACTCTTTTTGTAAGATCTGTCTGCATTATTTTTAAGCGTGTGACGGTATTATTAAGTTACCAAATCAATACACTTTTATTTCTGATGTCTTTTGGCCCTATACAAAAACTTTAAAACATACATTTGCTGCTGAGCAGTTTCTTTTTTATAATTGCAATAAACCAAGTTACCTTGCATGTGTGACAGGGTGTCTATTGGACTGTAAAAATAGACTTCAGTGATTTTTTTCTTACAAATGGTTCAAACAGAATTAAATAATAACTTTTTTTTAACAAGCACAACAGTGCCAAAAATTTTCATTATACTTCTGCCAACAGCCGATAGCATGTATCACATCCATTTTGTTTGTTTTATTATACTATCAATGACTGCAAGTGCTGCGGTATTCAATCCACACTATTATTCTTGCAATTTGTTACATGTTAAATCATTACAAACCTAAATGTAAGCTGTCTTTATGAAGACTAGGATAACTATACAAACTAATTATTTATTTTATATACACAGTGCACGAGAAATACTAGTAGTGTAAACATACTTGGCTGACAAATGACTAGACAAGAATCAAACACATGGATATAATTTGTGACGTATACCAAAATATACTTCAAATTAGTGACTTTTTTCGGGACTTTTGTGACATAGTAGACATCCTGGAAGAGTAGCTTTGCACTTGCTACCCCTAAATAATTCTGTTTGGGTGCCCATCTGTGAAGATAAAGTGGGCTGTGATGATGTGAGACTGCTCCCTTGATAGGCTGCATTTGCATCTGCACAACATCTCTGTAGCACAAAGGATGACATTGAGCAGCGTATGTACTGCAACATCACCTCTAAGCCTAAGCCACTCAACTGGTGTATACTGTATAGTGCTACACTATTATTATCCCGGTGGGACAAACAGCAGTGACGCAAAACATTTCATTTGTAGTAAGCAAGCATGCTTCTACCTTGGTGGCTTTTGATTGTTTGGTGACTGAGTGAGCGAGAGATTTTGGCCAGTGCTTAACATCGAGGTCTACAACGCTGGTGAAAAGTGACATGAGATAAGTATGGAGCAATGCCGGAAAGAATGGGTAGGGGAAACGGGACAATTCTGAGAAGACACACCTACCAACAACATAGCCCAGCACATTTTCCACACCCGAAAATCTGGGGACCGACCTCGTCGGGAATTGAACTCGAATTGTCTTGGTGGAAGATGAATGGTCTGACCACTTGGCTCCTTGATTCTGTTTGGTATTTAATGACATATGGCAGTCTGCAAAAGCTGTTTGTAGCCATTTTGAGGACCCAGAAAATCAAACTTCTAAAAAATGTGACTTAGCGACACAGTTTAACGTGTACATTTTTTCATAGGTACACAAATGTTATGCATACTAAGTAGTTTTGGCAAGTAAGGAATAATTGCAGATTGCTGCAATAAATTTCAAGCATAAGCACCCCGTTAAGGGTAATGTTGCACGGCCATCTTGAATTTACAGCAGTTTCCACACCAAAAGCGTTCCAGAAGGCATCTCAACACTTTTTACATTACATGCTTTAAATGTTAGTGGGATAATAACTTCAATATAATCTGATATTTGTTATAAAACAAGAAATAACAGAATCTCTCTACCAAAAGTCAAACACAGAAGTAATGTGTAATCTATAAATGTAAAGAGTATATATAATAGATTAACATAAAAGAGCATGAAATGTAAAAAATATCTATATGCCTCCTGGAAACCTTGTAGCAGGAAAAATATTGGTGAATGCAGACAGTCGTGCACCATTCACTTTAGGGTGTCGCATAACTACTGTAGGGCCGCGACGTCTGGGCGGGTCGTTTTGCGGGGAAGCGGGGAAGCCAGAGTGAGGGGTGAAGTAGCTGCGCGCGCACATCAGCCACTATGCGGTCCATAGCAAAAACATTAGGCCCCACCACGATGTACGAATGGTGTGCCCGTGCACATTATATCTCTGTCTCGATCTAATCTTGTGACGTCACTCCGTACCCAGATTGCTTTGAATGGCCATTTAAATGTATACAAATCCGTGCTTCTTTTCACGTCAACGGCGATTTTTAAAGAAACTACGAGGTGCAAGCTGATAGGGTCTCTTTGGAAATAAACTTGAATAGATACTTTGTTCATATTATTAACAACCGGTCGTTTACATATGCAATAACTTTTATTGGTGGTTAAACATATGCCTATCAGTGCATGCAAGACGACTTCGGCTCGTTCTGCTGTACTCGCATAAAAGCTAAATAATGAAGTTAGTATGTTGTTTAGCACAACGAAATGTTCAACAATTTCCAAAATATGGTCTTCAAAAATTCTTCCATGCTCATCCTCGAAACGTATTCTGCGAATTAGCTGTTTGCTTTCCATGTAAATGATTTTTATGCAGTGTGTGGTTAAGTGATTTTTTTTTACGTTTATAGGTAGCAACTAATTGCAAAACAGTTTATATATTACGAAAGTTAATATTTTAGTGAAAAATTTAAATGTTTTAGGGTCTATTATTTGGTTAATATTTTAAAAGTAACGTTCTGGCCGTAAGGTGGTTTCGGTTACAGAATGATGATTGAATAAATAAATAAATAAAGGGTGGTCTAACCAACAAATTGCATACTGTAGCTTGGACATAAAAAAAGGTTAGTATTATGCAAACGTTTGCCAAACCAGGCTGTTACAATGCGTTTCATAATTTTTTTTTAACATTTATGTCCAGCAACTACAATTCAACTGTGGTTCAACCTGTCGGTTTAAATGGATATTCTAAGTCAATGCCCTAACAAAATTTACATTGTCAAGCATGCGCATGTTCAGGAGAAATTTTACAACAAAATCGATGGATTTTGAATCTTTATGGTTATCTTGCACTATGATGCAGATATAATTTTAGTGACTTGCCTCACTTCTATATTTTGTGCAGCATTTTAAAACATACTTGATTTCAACTCGCCAATATTCAACTGTTGACAACAATAATAATAACTATTTCACTAGCAATTGGACAACCGCCTAGTGGCAAGCTATAACCTCTTCCACAAACACCTCCTAAACTTTCCAACTCCTTCGCCGATACCTACTTCTCTGACAGCTAATTCCACGTCACTTCCTCGTCAGCCTCCTAAGCATAGAATGCCTACGGTACCCTGCTCTGTTATGCTCTTCAATATCGGAATCTTCTCACTACCATTCCATCTTCCTCTATACTCTGTTTTAGTTAACAGGCAGCATAATTTACCCCAGCCTCTGCCTTACCATTCACCCTCTTATACATCCTGACCAGTCTTTCCCGTACTTTTCTTAACTAAACCCATAATGCTGTCATTTATTTTCATTTTTATTTATTTATTTAATTACAATAGTAATCAAATTACAAACAAAATGTTACTTACGTAAAAAGTTCAGCCCCTTTGAGCAAAGCTCCATCCATTATTATTAACATAGTGATAGCTATCTGATTGGTTACAGTTACTACATATGGTAAATGATGATAGTAATACTAACAAAACTGGTAATTTATTGCCTTTACATAGTTGTTGGGTACTGTCAGCAGTGCTGTTTTGCAGCATAAGAAATTTCTACATGTTGCTCCTAACATCGCAGTATAGTAATTTTAACTAACAACTCTGTTGACTTGACAATGCTATATAGTATTCCCAGCAACTTAGTATGATAATTTTAACAATGTGTTCTGTTGCTTTACTGTGCTGTATAGTACTCCCAGAAATGCAGTATTGTAATTTTAACAATCTGTTTTGTTGGTTTTATGGTGCTGTGTAATACTCCCATCAATGCCGTATTGTAATTTTAACAATATGTCCTTTGTATTTACAATGCAGTATAGTAATTTTAACAATCTACTCTGTTGCCTTACAGTGCCCCAACAGTCGCTTCAAATGCATTATTCAGAGCAGCAATGTACATTGTTTCGTTCGACACATCGTCGCAAAAGCTTGTGCAAATTTTAAAAACATTAAATATTATTTTCGCTTCACAGACAGCTATTGTTTATTATATTTGTATGAGTATAGTTTCGTGGAGATCGTTTGTATATACGTTGGTAATTCCGCATTTCATCACGATATACACATCTGCCCCAAGCTAACTTCGTAAATTATAGGCTTCATTGATTATCATCTATTCCAAACCTGGCTCTCCTACTTTTGTGAATATTACAGCCAGGTGTCAACCATAGTATTAAACAAAATAAGCAAAACTTGGAAATATATTTTAAACCTTATAACAAGTCATAATAATAAGAGATTCCTGGAGCTAACGCAAATAGCGCTATAGTCGCAGCCGCTGGTACGTCCAGCAATCCACTGTACTGTTGTAGCTACTGTACTTGTCTGTTAACTCGACAATACTAGTTCAGTAATCTGAACAAAGTCAGGTGATGTCTCTAACAGTCCATGACACTGTTGTGATAACTATACCTGTTCGCTAATTCTACAATACTAGTTCTTTAATCTCAACAGAATCAGATGGTTTATCCTGCAGTCCACTACTCTGTTGCAATAACAATACTTGTTTGTTATCTATGCAAGGCTAACTCTGTAATCATAATAGAATCAGATGGTATTTCTAACAGTTCACAAGAGAAAAAAAGTATCGTCTACAAAACATTTATTTTTACTAAACGGCAATGTTGGGTTTACAGTATCGTGTTCTGTTACCGTAACAATACTCTTAGGATTGTATTCACAACCATTTGAATAAATCCTAATACAGAACACACTGTTACTGCTACAGTAAAAATGGTTCCTACAACAAAATAACTTTTAACAGCATTCGCATAGTTCTGCTAACAATTTTGATTGTAAAGTATTACTGAACATTCTGTTGATGGTACTTACGTTTGGTTATCGCTACCCTAAAGTATCATTACACAACTGTTCTGTTAAATGCTGTGCGCCGATTTCTTTCAGTGTAGGAAATGTTATAATAACTTAATTATATTGTTGCGTTGTATTATTATTGTGTTGTGTTGTACTTGTGTGTATTTTTTGTGTGTTTTAAAACTATTGTTCCCTTAAATTATTACTGTGATTGTATTTTTAATATTAAAATTATTTCACGCTACTTTGATTCAACTAAACGAAAATCTCCACCGGCAATTCAATGGTGCTATAATAGCATGCCATTCGTGTAATTTTCTAAGTCATAGTGTTGACGATTTTGTCAGTAGGTTTATATATTAAAAGAATATACCTTAATCTATGCGTCAATGCTTTATATAATACCTGTGGATGGTTTGTTAGGAATATGGCTTTCGGCTCCCTCGACTAAAAATGGTTCTTTCAGAGTATTGTCACGGAAAAATACCAAGCCGAGTTGTTAAAACATAGAGCTAGAAAGTTTTATTTTACACAATGCCTTACTGTCTACAAAAAGTATAGGGTCACTGCTTGAAGTCCCTTGTATAAAACCAAAACAACAATGTAGATCAATGCTTCTATATGTGCATAGAGGCGGTAAGGTTCTTGACGCGCGTGAAAGTGTCGTCTCGATCGTCTTCACGTTTCAGGTAAACCAAATGGATAAGAAAGCATCAGCGAGGGAGTTCTCTGCAAGTCTAAACTGTGTTTCCAACAACTCCCACAAGTAAACGTTTATTTCTTGACTTTAAAGTACTGCATTGCTATGTTTAACTAAGCTGCCTAGCCGAGCATATAGTGCACAACCTTTACATAATAAATTACCGTAAAGCATTATCACATATTTGTATCATTAAGATCTGCGCTGTATTGCACTGTACGCGAGATTGTTCTCGACAAATGTTTTCATGCAGGCGTGTAGACTTCCAGGCCGTTGCTTACTGCGGGGCAGGCAAGCCGGGCCGTGCCGATGACAAGGTCGCTGAGCACTAGGGAGTCGACCCGCCAAGACGTCGCGGCCCTACAGTATGTGTTAAGAGGCTCAGACATGACTGAGCTATGCTAAGGTGACCTTGAACAATTTGTTAAATGTCACATCACCACAGCAATCCAAGCGCTGAACTAGCATTCAAGATCCCCCACCAACCCATTTTTAGTATGGGACTTTAAGCAATGACCATATAAATTTATTGGCAGAGAATCTGTAGCAAAGTTCCGTGAAAGGTTCTATCAGAGTTTAAATTACATCCGGTTAGTACATTTCTAAATACAGCCGTCTGAAAAGGCCCATTTTTACTTCGTTGGAGTGCTTAAAAACAGTGTGTTTCGTGAGCATGGTGTCATATAACAATAATATTCTGTCCTTCCTGAAGTGTTTTTTCATTTAGTACATTGGCACAATGTGCACACATGGAATATTTGTGTAAAAAATTGTACTTACCAGCACTATGCAATGCATTTTAAGCGCATGGTAGGTGGCATCCTCAATATTCAAAACTTACATATGCAGTTAATTTTTGCTGCTTCTTTACCTAACAGGAAATCCAAAAAAAAATTGCATGTGGTACAGTTATCCAAAGCGAGCAAAGTAGCACCAGTTTATGATACAGTACGCAGTAGTTTTCAGTTTGGGAGCTCAATACATACGTAAGCCAATGCACGAAATGCTTCACATTTCGAACAACTTCAATCCTATAAAAAAGTGAAAATTAATAAAAAAATACCATCATTAGCAGAATATTAAAACTGGAAGGCAACGCAAAAAAATTTTAGTAAATAAAATTTTCCTGCTAAATTTCAACACATAACAAATGTGTAAGATGCAGCATTCAGAATCATGACGACTGCAATAATTTCAAATTATTAATTCCAAATTATTGTTACAATCTTCTGAACATTTAACCCTTTGGCAGGGGCAACATTCATATGTAGCTCGTGACAACCCTTCCTTGAATGGAAGGAATCTATTTTTTTTGTATATACAGTATGTTTTTGTCTCAAGTCCAGTTACGTAGTTTCGTGTTCTTGTACTGGAAGCAACACGCCAGGCCATCGGTGATGAAGGGCATTTGTGGGTTGGTGTAGGAATGGGGAAAATATTCTGTCGCAGCGACACGGCATGTCGCTTGTCGCTTCAAAGACACTGTGTCTAAAACTAGCAGGGCCGGGCCGAAACAGTGACAAGCTGTTTCCACGTCATCAATACTTCGATACATACGGCCGTTTTTGTCGCCATCTGTTACCCTCTGCCCTTACCTTAGTTCCTGCAGATTAGAAGCCTGCCATGCAATTATAATAATTGTCATTGAATTTCAGCATGAGAATATTTATAAATGGATTTATTTTATATACTGCTACGACAAATATCAGTGGATGAGAACAAATGGATAACAGCGTAATTTCCTTTTTGCGTAAAGAATTAATAAAGATAGAATTTTATTTTAATGAAATATTTGGTGATAGGAATGAATGTTAATACTTACAGAAATTTTTCAAAATACCATATATGTATTGATTTTAAATCGAAAATTCTTTAAAAACAACCGAAAATCCCCTAAGCATTTCATTGAAATATTTTACAGTCTGTATGACCTTGACGCATTGGGCCATGCTCAGATGGCTGTGACATGCGACAAGCTTTCCCATGTTGCTCCTTCCTTCTCAAAGAATGACACACTGTCACTGCTAGACGTACATGCGACACACTACTTGAACAGCTACGTTTATTGCCGCGACTCAAGGTCACAATGCAGCTGTAGCTGTAGCTTGCCGCTGTATCAAGTTTACAGGGACACGCAATCAGTCGGTCGCTCACACGGACTAGCCGTGACAAGCTGATGTGTCGTGATTCACAGGCTCACTGCAAGGATCGACGGAGCTGTTCAAGTGGCGTCACATATAGGCTTACACCTAGCAGCAACATTGCGTCATATTTTGGGAAGGAACTACACGGCCTGCAACATAGAAGTTGTTGCTTATAGGCGAGACACGTAAAACAATATTTTCTGGTTATTTTGAAGGAAGCAACACTTTTCGAACGTGATTAAATTGTAATATTTTGCCTTTTTTGTTCACGAACATAAAACTGAATAACTTTTTAAATTTAACTTATACTGTAGAGAAATTTAAAGGATTACAATTTGCAGAATAGAAATCTCTAAAATATAGGTAAACATTTTAACACTGTGACGTAATTCTATTGGTAATGGCATTGAAGGTTTACGATTGTAATACACTTTGAAAAAAATTATATAATATAAAATTGGGACAGTATCAAAATTAGCTTTTCACGTATACTAATTTTGTCCTTCTTGTATAACCTGATTACATAATTTTCTTCAAAAATCTATATAGTTAAAAAAAAAGTTTGTTCTAGAGAAGGGTCATTCTATAGTAACCAGGTTAAAAATTTCAAATACAAATAATGTACTTACTATATTTATTTCTCCTTCTATTGAGCCCACTTGTGCCATCCGGTTGAAAGTAAAATATTTAAAACATATCCCCAATACAAAGTTTGCCAGACACGTATACATTTTACAGTACTGTACTAAAAAGTTAACATCTGGCGTCGAAATAATTTTTATTTTCTAATTATTATTCTAGATAAGATGGTCTTCAAAAATGTTCACTTTATTGTGAATCACCTATGCCCATGCTGACAATGGATGGTGGTGTTAATCTGTTCCAGCGGAGAACATACCATACTGATGGAGGAGTGGGGGGGGGGGGACACTTAATTGGTTTTCTTGGGCAGACATCAAGAAAGTTACTATAATTTCGTCTTCACTGTCACCTCGACAGATACCAACATATTTTAATGTCTCTGTAGTAATAATTTTGCTCTGAGCTGTGAGCATTCTCCAGAGTCAGGATTTCATCCTCACTTGAGTCTGAACACACATAAGGAATCAACAGTTGACATTTTGCTGCCTTTCAGAGAAATACTTCTTGCAGTTCTGGCTATGCTGTAAGTCCAACGAGAAGACAAAGATCCTGTGCTTTAGAAACTGTGAAAGTATGCTGAGCCTGCAGATGACAAATTGGAATTAAGTTGCACCATCTCTTGTCAAGAACACTGTTGGTAGATTCAATTTCACCTTCTGGTACAAAAAATATATTCATACCTGCACATGGCTACAGCAAACTTCAGCTTGTGTATGATGTATCCTCCAACACCATCAACCAGTTACCATGGCTTGTGGCAAGGAAATACCATTCACATTCCATGGCGAAGTCTTCCTTCACAAAGCAGAGGTAAGCAAGAGTGTATTTACATTCATTTGTGCTGCAGCCCCTTAACTGAAAATTGTGTGGGAGCTGGGGAGGGTGCAAAGACAGGCAGTGAGGTGGGTGAGGAATAGACGGAGAACGCAAGGACAGACTGGTGAGGATAAAGGGAACTTTAGGCCATCTGCGATGCTGAAGGAAATGGGGTGGAACTCACTGAAGGAAAGGAGAAGTGTGGAAAGACTGGTTAGGATGTACAGAATGGTTAATGGAGAGGGAGGCTGGAGTAAATTAGGCAACCTTAAGGCAGAGTACAGAGGAAGAGGAAATAACAGCGAGAAGATGCAGGTTATGAAGAACAGTTAAGAGTTGGGCAGTCCATGCTAAGGAGGTTTGTGAGGAAGTGGAATTTACTTTCGGAGGAGTTGGCCACAGTGAGTGGGGTTGGAAAGTTTAGAAGGGGATTGGTATGTGAATGAGGAGGAGGTTACAGCTTGTCATAAGGTGGTTTCCCAATTTTAATTAAGTAAACAAGTGCATGTTAACACCTAAGGTTTGTTCGGGCGCCCTGAGATTTCTACTACTTCTGAGATTTTTCTGCTCTTTTCTTGCTCTTTTTCATTTCGAGCGTTCAATTCACCGGGAGTGTTTTTTTGGTACGGTGTTCGGGCGTCGAGAACACTGCTCTTTTTCTCAGAAAGAGCATGAACTTTCTGTTCTTGTTGTCGAGGAAAAGCAGTGAAATCGAGAGCAGAGAAATTTGTGCCAAATTTGAATCGATTGCTTATTTTGTAAGAGACTTCAGTATTTTTGTTGCGTTGCGATGTCTGGCCAAGCAGTGGAAGGCTATAAATCTACAGATGAAAATATTATGTTCGGAGCTGAAGGCAAGTGATGGAATAAAATATTCAGTTTAATGAATCTGTCGTTAAGTAACAAAATTAACCTCGAAATGCCTTAAAAACCAGTGACTTGGGCAATAAAAACCATTTTTTTGTACTCCGGAAAAATCATAAATTTTGAATAGGCCTATATAAACCTGCATAAATGAATATCAGTTAAACTATTACTGCTGTACAACAGTCACTTGGAAGAAATTTTGTTTTATATATATGCAGACATGAGTAATTAATGCCTGGTAATGTTTTAAATAATTTAGTTCTCACATAAAATAACATGAAACATCAGGTAAAACGTTATGTTAGAAGCTCCAAAACTTTTTAATATCATTACATTTGTACAAGTTAGGAGGATAAGTTAATCTTATGGTTCACTTAAAATTTCAGGTTTTAATGGCTTTTGACCCATTCTATGATGACCTCACTGCAGTGACCTAACTAGGCTGGTTTCCACCTGGAGAAATAACTCTTTAGCGCCCATTGGCTTACTCACTCTCTTCCTTAAAAAACTGACAACCATGTAACACCATTTTCAAAAAAGTTGAAAGTTTACAATCAGCTGATATGAAGTAAACAAAGGTTTTAACAGTTCCGCAACTCGCGACATTAAGACGTTCAATTCGAAGCAGAAAAGAGCACTGCGATTTCTGCTCTTTTTCTGCTACCAGAAAATCTCAACTTGTTCTCGAGCGCAGAAATCTCAGGGCGCTCGAACAAACCTCTAGTTTTCAGCAAAAATTTTGTTGTAAAATACTTTCAACATTCATCTAAGTTTTGTAACACAACTACAGTTTATAACATTCCTTACACCAATCACGAACGCATGGCAGTGTTGCAACCCTGTAGTGTGTAGAACTTACTTGCACTCTTCTCTCTGCCTCCCTACACATGTGCACGGCCAAATTCTTCACCTCTTACAGGAGACCTCCAACATTCCATAAGTGCACAGATCTAACAGTGCTCTCTCTCTCCATTTTACTGTGGAAATGTTAATTCATCTCTTTGTGGCAGCACCTATTGATGCAGATAAGTTACAGTCCCTAAATTATAAAAAAAACTTACTATATGCCAGCAATTACACTTTGTCTAATACCAGACCAAACATTCTCAAGGAAAAAATGACACCATTTCGTTTGGCGAGTAAAATTTGTGAGGAGATACTCGTGGATTTGTACGTAAAACAAATTTTAAGAGTCAGTGAACCTCGTGCTTCGTCTGTGCTGTAGTGAGGTATAGAAAGTATTTTCTTTTAATGTGTAACTATAAAAAAGTTTGTTAATCTATGGAAAGAAGACAAATTCAAACCGTGTCCCTATGGTTTTAAAAATGTTGTCCACTAATTAAAAATATGATTACCTAGCTTTTCAAAAGTGTTAAAAATTACTTTTTCACATTGCTGTAGCTGAGAAAATATCAACCATAATCGTAAAACAAAAACAAAGAAACCTGCATTCCCTACCACACATTTTCAACAAATAAAATAACAGGATCATCACTTGCAGTTCTGCTGGAAAATACTTTCTACAAAAACACTGCATGCTAGTTTAGTAGACCTATTATATGCATAGAGATGATAAGGATGTTTGATGAATATGTTATATTCGACTGCCTATTTCCGTGCCTTAAACACAAAGAAAAAAAAAAAGCTAACGTCCAAATAACTCTTAACAGCACAGAAAGAGTATTACATTCTCCTAAGCATTAATTGCCTGCCCCACTGTGTTCTGGTCATCTGCATATTCTCGCTGTTATTCCCTTTTCCTCTATATATATTGCCTTAGTTAACTGGCAGCCTAAACCTGCACCACTCCCTCTACATTTACCATCCTGTACATCTGGATCAGCTTTTATTTTTCTCCTTTCCTTCAACAAGTTCCACCCCAATTCCTGCAACATCACTGACGACAGAAAGCTCCCTTCGTTTTCACCATCCTTCCCATGCCTTCTCCATTGATTCTTCACCCATGTTGCTCAACACCCTAAGTCACTCTGCATCATTAAGCTTAGGTACCCGTATCCTGAAGCTTCCTCTACCACCTGCTCTTCCAATCTGTATATGTCAGTACTCCTAGCCTTCATCCTCATAAACCTAACCATCATTGTCTTTCTCACGTTTATTTTCATTTACTTGTATGCAGTAGCAGAGTGGGACCCTTATGTGGAATTGGAGATACAGGAGATGGAGAAGGTACAAAAAGGGCAATGAGGTAGGTGAACGATAAATGGAAAATAAATAAGTTTAGCTACTCATAGTATACCAGCCAAACTATTAATATTGCGGAATTAGTTTAGTAATTAAAAATGTTAATGTAGGGGGTTAGAAGTAGTCTTACTCAATGAAAACTGTGCTTTACTTAATTAAAAGTTTTCTGTATTTCATTAGGTTAGGTTACCTTAGGTAAGGATAGGTAACCCAACATATCATAAAGGACAATTTGCTTGATGTACCAACGCCTTCGAAACCTATACGAAAATTTTCATTAATAAACTATGTAACAATAGGAAGTTAACCTCGCAATTGGGCTATCGCCCAGTGGCGAGTGGACTCTTCCCCCCATCCTTACAATACTATCGTTCCTAAACCTCCCAGCCCCTCTCACAGTCACCAACTCATTTTGCAGGACATTCCACTCCCTTGCCATCCTTACAAGCACACACTGTCTACCCCTTTCTGTTCTCCTCCACTCTCTCTGAATCTTTTCACTGTTGGTTTCTCTCCCCTTGAATGATCCCATAGTCAGCCTACATAGCAACCTTCCCCACCCACCCTTACCATTCATCACCTTGTACATCCTGACCAACCTTTCTATTCCCCTCCTGTCCTTCAGTGGTTTCCATCCCATTTCCTACATCATCACTGTAGGTCTAAAGTTCCTTTCCTCCTCACTATTATACCCCTGCCTTTTCCATTTATTCATTACCCATCTCGCTGCTCTTACCTGCACCTTCTCCTTCACATACGGATCCCATTCTGCGGCTGCACACTCCAACATTGGCCGAACCATTGCACAATTTTCCTTCTTCACTTCACCACTAACTCCAACATCATTCCCAGTCGGCCCAAAGCCCTCCTTCCCTTTTTAACTACTCTCTCCACCTGTTCTGTCCATTTCAGATCAGCCTGTAACACAACCCCTTCTTCTATTTCCTGCCCATTCCATTTGTATATATGTCTGCTCTCTCTTCCTAGTAAACCTCACCAACTTAGTCTTTCGAACATTAATCTTCATTCTGTTCTCCTCTGCCAAAGACCACAGCCTATCAATATCTGCTTGCAAGTTGTTTCCACTGCCTACCTCTGTGCACAGCACGCAGTCATTAGCAAACAATCTTATTTTTCCTATAATCCTAAGTCCCGTGAGGTTCACTATTATCGTGAATAACAGAGGATCCAACACAATTCCCTGCAGCACTCCTGATGTAAACTCTCCCTCCTCTGACATTGTCTTCCCTACTTTCACTCTCTACCTACGCCCCCTGAGGAAGTCCCCAATCCATTTTACCAAAGACTTGTCCTCTAGCAGCGGTTCTAACTAGCCCATCAACTTCCCATGAGACACCTTGTCAAATGCCTTTTCAAAGTCTATGAAATAGGCATCTACCTGCTTCTTCTCATCGACTGCCTGCACTATGTCCTCCAACAAACCTGCCAGCTGAGTCAAACATGAGGGTCATTCCATGGAAAATCACCCAATTTCAATTATTTTGGTTGCTGACCCATTTTGAAAAAATTTGAAATTTTGTCACACATAATGTACATATTTCAACAGTGCAAACCCAAAGTTATTGATTTTTATCTGCCCTCATTTTGATTTTACAGAACAAAATGGCCGGTACCGTGTACCAAAATTTACATTTTCA
>PNEQ01004159.1:0-40227 GCA_003012365.1 Medauroidea extradentata
TTGCTGAGGGAGTTGTTCTAACATACCAGGTGAGTGAAGTATAACCTGACCCAAGTAAAGAAGCGCTCCGCCCCCTTCTGCACGATCCGAGCGTGGCTCCCCTCAGCTCACTCACTGAGGCACGCCTCGGGCCGAAAAACCCCGCGATCTCCGAGGGACACAGCCCGTCTTAGCCGGCGACGGCTTCCTTTCACACCCTCCCTCAGAGGTGACATACCGCGACCGCAGAAGGGCTGCGTCGAGTCAATGTGGTAGTGTGCCATTGCCTTGTAAAGGTACATTAAGATATATTAAATCTGCTGAAAAGAAAGGGTCATAAATTTATTCGCTGTTATCGACGTCCGCCTACGAACCACCCGTTAAAACGAGATAAGAGATTCTTCGTGCTCACCGCTGGCTTATGCGGAAGAGAAATTCTACTGCTTGTTGCCGTGGTGTGAGTTGGTGGGAAAGTACCACTACATTACATACAATTGCAAAATATTCATGCCTACGTAGTCGTAGTTGTGTTTGTTTCACTGTTATTTTATATGTTTGGTTGACAAGAAAAAGCAACCATTACATGCAAGAAATAGTGTTATCAAATATCATTCTATCAACACTTGTGAATACTCTCCCTCTATCCCCAGCACGTCCTTCACAGTGAAGGGTGGCGAAAGAGAGAGAGAAAGAGAGAGAGTGTGGCGGATCACACAGTACAGTGTTGCGACGTCAGCGGTGTTCAACCACCTGGCTCGTCACGCGCTGTTGCCAAGTCACAGCGTTTCGCAGTGTGGCTGCCGCTGTATTAAACATGTGCCGCACTGTACACATTATGCGTAACTTTTACGATATTTAAGTGTTGCGAGACAATTTTACTATATTTAAGTGTTGTGAAACACTTTACGAATGTATTAAATAGCTGTATCCGCACAAGTATAGTAGTATTTAAGGTTAGGGTTTAAAAATTTTTTTTTAAATTGCATATGGTGTCTCAAATATATGCTGTTTTCGTTATCCACGGATTTCCTGGAAAGAAACACAGCGGATATGGTGGGCCGACTGTACCTTAAATGTTGACATGTTTTGATTATCACTGGAAAGCACACGGTGGCGGAAGAAAATTTTGTACAAGGACAACATAGGAAAGTCGGAAGAAAAACAGGAAACATGTTAGTGTATTTAATTCCAGTTCACGCCTATATGAGCACTGTTCCTTCTACACTAGCACATTGCTTTATGGGTAGTTTTAGTTGTATATTTTGTTATTTGTAAATTGAAATGCAATCATGATTTTAAAATACAGTTATGCTCTTTTAGTAATTATTTAGATAAGGTAAAATTTAAAATATTTGTAAACACATTCTAATACTATTAGCCTAAGAGAAATTTAGTCCATGAATGTATAACTACCATAGAATATAGAGATATAAGAATGTGGATTTTGCTAGCATTTCCAGTTCACACCGTTGATAAAACCACAGAATAAATAAGTAGTAACAGAAGCGACTAGAAGTGATATTTATCGTATTCTTTTTCTCTTTGGGTTATCATGGTGTTGGAGTTTGAAGAAGTTTGGTTAGACTACAGTTCAGAAGGACCTATTTTAATATCTCGGAGGAAATTGACACGTAGGTAACGTCACATTTACCACTTCTAAATACGTAAATAATACACAAACAAATTACTGCACTTCTTGAAATATAAACGGTTGTTTGAACCAATGTCTCAAATTCCATATGGTTAAAAATTTCCATTATGTTGCTTCTAATAGAGTTAGTTATTTTATCATGCTGAGCCTCAATTCGTCAATTTTATCATTTTTCAATTATTAGTAAAGGTACAAACTCATTACAGTATCTCAAGCACTACAACTGGTTGTATAAACTAATGTCTCTAATCCACGTGGTATTGTTTACATTCATGTACGGCCCAGAGAGCTGGTATGATTACAACAATGAATAAGCTTTCCTTGTCGCTTCTGTTAACATTATTTATTCTGTGATAAAACGCCTCACGCTTTAACAAAAGCTAAAAAACTGTACTTTCCCATATTGTCCTTTTATGATATTTGGTGGAAAGGATACCAAACGTGTTTGATTACATAGTTCCACTGTCTTACATAGTTCTACTGTCTTACATAGTTCTACTGTCTTATGATCTGTCAAAAAATGGAATTCTTGTACAGTATGGACTGTAATAGACACACGATTCTAAGAACTATGGTATATTCATGGTACCATATAACATTTTTAATCAAACCATGAAAACACTTAACCTATTTATAACAAATTTTCTGTTTTCTAAAGTGTATTACAAAAGTGTTTTATAGTGCCATTAACAATTAAGAACAAATTTAATTTTTTTGTTAAATATAGCTGTCTATATTTTTTTGTTAATGATAGGCTAATTAACTTCACTCTTACAAAGGGTTAGATATGTGGTTTGAAAATATATTATTAAAGTGAATTTGCATAGACAAATTGTAAGGGAAAAAACTACATGTAACTTCAATTAATATATACAAAAACAAATTTCTTTATTGACTTTCCACCACATACACAAAATATACTGATTTTCTTTTCTGTAATTTTTTCTGGCTTATTGTGGGTTTCTGAATACTGTACTGAAGACTAGAGAGAGAAGTTACACTAGTTCAATTAGAATTTACAAATAAATTTAGTTAGAAACATATTTATTTAAATTAGCATTTATTTTGACACGTCTGTTCTATTTATATTAAACGTTATCTGTAAAAATTGTATTTTACTATTCCTACTTTGGAGATTTTAATGCTCGGGATAAACTCAAGAAGTACCCAAAATTTAGCCATCAATTAATTAGACTAATTTTTATTATTTACACTATTTTAAGTTGTATGCATAAGCTTCAGTATTGAGCCAGTTGGGATTCTACCTATCTCAAACAATCTATTTACATTTAATGCAATCCCAAATTGAAATTATATATTTTTGTAACAGTTTTAGTTGTGTGTGAATGATTATTATTTACGTTTCAAAAATAGCAAAGTGCAGGTTAAAATGTTTATAACACAACAAATGTTCATATCAACACAGTAATAACAATAAAAGCATCTACATACAGCTGCATACTAAATATAAAACCCACAGTTAAACAGTGAAAAAGGAAGAGATGAGGCAAGCAGAAAGAAACAAGGAAGTTAGAGTATGCACAAACATGCATGTGCATGCCATATAGACACTTGCTAGAGCATGATCCCAGCAGAGGTGCTGGGAAAACCAAAACAGTGCTGGAAAGCCATCACCCACCTACTGATCTGACCCTCCACAGCCTGCAGCCTCATCTTACAGTCCGCTTGCCTCTGCAGGTCTTCGGCCCGGCACTTTTCCATATCCTGGTCCAGCTGCGACACCCTCGATCTCAGCACGCTCAGCCGCTCCTGCTCCTGAGACAGTTTCTCATGCTGGGCAGCTCGCTCTCCATCCACTAGTGCTCTCTCCATCTCCAACTGGGTACAGCCAAAACTGTGTCATGGTCGGTCCTGAGCTGTGTTAAGGGTAAAGTGTAATACGACACTCCTGCGCAGCAACTACCGGGCTGAAGGTGGGATCATTAGATACCTCACTGCATTTAGGGTTCAGCATAGTGGGACCTCATTACGGTGAATACTTTACCCTATTTGTTAGCCAAGATAGATTTGGAATGAAAACACACTGGTATCTGTTCAGTTTTGGGTTTGATTATGCACAGGTAAAATACATACAACATGCATTAAACATACATGTGTTTCTTATTATGCAAACGTTGCAGAAAGATTAAGAACATGAGACGTGACTAAGTTAGATAATCGACAAAACAACAAACCTGAAATTATGCAGTAATTAAGTATAAAAGCTGAGACTAATACAAACTGAGACTAAGCTGAAACTGAGACTAAGCTGAGCCTAAGACAAACATGTGTTCGAAAGCTGGCAGCTAAATATTAAGTTGAAATTTTGTGCCTGTTAATGTGCACGTCACGATAACTGCACAGGGGAGAGAAAGACGAAAAAGTTCCAGATAATTAAGATAGATGAAGAGCACTACAAAATCATATTCGATAGAAGTTTAAGTGTCTAGTGCTGCCAGCCTGTAACATTGCAAAATTACAGTTTTGTTTGGTGTTTTGTTATGGAGGTCAAATTCAGATTTGTATTGTAATTTATATTTATTTTTGTACTATTCTAACTAAATAATATATATATATTTTTTTTTCCATTGTTCTCGGTTTGGGAAAGACAAGGTAGAAAAATGTAGTCACAGCTTGTGTATAGAAAAATTTAGAATTCAGTTAGGGAGTAATCAATAATGTTATGGCCATTTGGCTTTGGACAGGGGTAACATTAGCTTTTATTTGTGTTCTAGTTCTTTCCCGTCAGTTCTTGTGTCAATACAGAGTTTCTGCACCGTATTTCTTCAGTTAGGCTCTAGAGGGGTCACTGGTATTATAATCACATGATGTCAGTCCACCAATAGGAGCGCAGCCTGGGGTGACGTGTGTGACACCTTCTAGAGAGTTTTACCTCCACCATGTTTCAGAACAAAGAACGACGCGGCAATGTGAAGTTGCGTTGTGGCCCCAATTTATTATGAAGTATAACCGGGAGTGGTAAACTTAACGTGTATGGTCAACACAGAGACCTTTATTTTTGTTTACCCTAATTATCTTTCTGACATCATTCTGGACTCTCCAGTAAATTTTTTTTTTCATTCATATGAGGTGCAAGTTTCGCTTCTATTTATTCAATCCTTGTTAACTTGTTCTGTGTTTTAATACAGACTTTTTTTCAGTAAACGTGGTTCACATTAAAGGATGCAGACGTAATAGACAGTAATGTAAAAGCAATTTAAAGAAACTGGGGAAATATTTTTTTTTTTTTTATTTCAAGTTTAATTTCTGGACGAACACCCGCTAAATCATTTCCTTTGAGAATGTTTCAAGATAAGAGACAGTGACGTAGCAAAAGATCTGAGAAACAACAGTGGGTCAGGAGACTTCTTTACAATCTTCTACACCTCAGTACATGACAGTCCTGGAGGACTGATGTGTAGCAAGCCCATTTATTGTCAAAATGAGGTTGTTCATAGACTGGAGAGAGCACATGGCGGTCGTAACAGTAGTTGACGACAGCCGCTATAGACTGTTTCATGCTTAGATTGCAGTACAGGGTTATATGGATATTCCCTCTCTCTTTCCAATGCATATTAACTGCCATTAGCACTGTCCTTGTTTCAGTGCATGCTGCTGTTAAAAATCCAAAAATTTTCACACTGTAACTCTGATATTAAAATTGTTGCATATTGTACAGCATCAAAACGAGCATTGGGTGACATATTTTGTTCATCATTTACACCCTTTCAAGGGTTTGAAAAAATTAAAAAACAAAGATTTTGAACTTTGTACTGTTTTCATACATCTATAAATATATCATATCATAACTTATGAATCAAAAGCAAAGACATATCCAGATTTTTATGGTGTGTAATTTCATATTTCTGGACACAAACAAAGAAATCTGAAGGCTAAAACTGTTTTTGTTAATTGTACAAGGAGTTGTTTGTAATGAGCTAAATGTCTTTTTGAAAGCAACCCCACTGCAATATCTTTAACCATTCTGTTGTTTATAGATGTGAAATGTGTGGCGTTTTATTGTCTAGTGCTTCCACGTGCTTGCCCTACAAACTAGACAGCTGAGTGTCGCTCGAAGTGTTGTCAGAAGAGAAAAAACATTCAGTTATCTTTACTGACTATGAGGTTTTGTCTGGGAAGGTTAATAAATAAGAAATAGGTTTTCTTTAGTGAGCAGTTTTCTTCATCCCGTGTCCTACGCTGGTTCAGGTGTGAAACTACAGTGGCTTGCGGCCAAGCAATTAGTTGTACGTGGTTACAGATTTTTGTTAACAGTTATTTTTATAAATGGCAAAACAATAAAAGAGACAATATAGGTAGGCTACGAGAACGGGAGTGAAATTTTGTGGTGATCTTATTCCAGAATTTTTCACATACTAATCACGCATTAAGGAATATTTAGAAGAAACAGGAAGTTTCAAACGAACCATTTACGCTTATTGGAAGAAACAACACAGTAGGCACATCAAATTAACATGCAAAATTGAAACCGTAAAGAAAAATGCAGACAATTATAATTCTCGTAAACAAATTTAAGGCCACAAACCTTCATTTCTACTACTTGTATGATAATAATTTTTTTTTTAAATCCTAAATTAGAGCAAATACAAAAATAAAACTTTCACCCAGTACCTTTGCAAGGTTTTACTACGTCTAATTTTTGTCATGACAAAAAAAGTTTCGGCAAGTTCCCTCAAGTGCTCCACGTCCAGACATTATTTTGTTTATGTTATGTTGAGTAAACATAGAAGCATGTTTGAAATACTTGAGATTTGAACCTGCGCTTATAAGATGATGGTCAGAACAGTGGTAATAAGGTATCTGTGGAATGCACAAAGAGACTAACTCCATGCTGCACTGCCACATTGCGCATGTTAAATGTCTGTACATACAACAGTTTGCCACTGACAGTTTCGTCTTAAATTTAGCCTAGGATTCATGTAGTATGTTTATTATGTGGCAGTTTCTGAACACCTTGGACATATGCACATGCATATACGCACACATGCACGTTCACACATACACATGCACACAAGCATGCACGCACATATGCACAGACACATGAACACACAACACACACACAAAATAGGAAAGCCAGTCTTCTCTTGTATTAAACTCTTTTGTGGTGTGATTTTTTGGTATCAACGGATATTAGTTACATGTTTCAATAATTTGTGATACCATGTTTGAAACGATTTTCAAGCCCACAAACAAATTAATTAAATATCCCTTGATGTGCCTAAACAGAGAACTGTTCAATTTCCTCTAATTCAATTTTTTAAATAGAAAATTAGATAAATCATAATACATTAATACAAAAATTACAAATCTCAGCCCACAGTACAATGTAGGTAATAGTGTGGCAAGCATATCATGGCTGTTCCTTTCCTGAAGAGTAATTTCTGATTCGTTTGTTTTCATACCTATCAGTACTATGAACAGGGATTATATAAAAGTTGAGAAGGAATTATGCGTTTGTGAGTCATTGTCATGTGTGCTTACATGTTGTCCCCCCTCCCTAACCTTCTCACCTTCTCCTCTTTTTATAATCACTGCCATTGTCTGTGTTGTGCTGAGTCACTGCTACCTAACTCATTTTTCTCTTCTTGTGTTCGTATACTGTATTGTATTGTATGTACGACACTTTAAAAAATTGTAGATTTTTAACTAACAAATGTGACAGTTGTACGTTCAGTACAGATCAGTGTTTGATAAATACTATAAGCCGCTGACCCTTTCTTTAAGCTGACTCGAGAGTGCAGTATAAAACACTCTCGTGTTGAGATATATCTCTCTCCGTCTTCATTTCCCCCCTTTCTCTTTCTCTCTTGCTCTCTCTCTCTCTCTCTCTCTCTCTCTCTGTACACACCCACACATAGTGTGTCCAGAAAAACCACATTATAAGCATACCACATGAATTCTGTGCTAAACTGGAGACTAAAACGTTAGTGGCAAAATATTTTACGATGACATTTTACATGCGAAATGTGGCAACGTAGCATTGTAGTTAATCCCCTCTTGCGCTCTACAGATATCTTACTCGTCTCACTACTACTGTTCTGATCTGTATATTATGGGTGCGGTTAAGATCTATAGCAGTCTAAACACGATTCTACTTTTACTTGACGTTACATATGTGGAGCGCAAAACGGGTGTTGCCATGTTGTGCACGTAAAATGTGCATGCACACATGTAAGCACACACACGTACAAACAGTGGTTTTATGATTGCAGCTAAAGCAGCACAAAACTTCAGGAAATGTAATTTTAAGACAAACTTTGTTAGTTTCACAATATTTTTTAAAATGAAGTTACTTTTCTGCACTAAATTAATTCTTATTCTTATTTTATTGTGCTTTACGCATCACTAAAAATTTTAAGAAATGTTAACAATTTCAAAAAGTTGGTCAAAATTAGTACCGAGTTAGAAAAGGTTCATTAATGTGATTACTATACGTATTATAATTTTCTACACAGTTTTACATCATAAGTAAACCATGAAAAATATTTTACGTGTCAAGTCACAAAGATGAGACAATGTAGTTACTTCACCTCTCTGAGAAGTTCCTCTTCTTGTTGTTCAATGTCAGCCACTTTGCGTTTCAGTCCAGACATTGCAGCTAGCAGCTTCCCTCGCTCCTTCCTCAAGTGGTCCAATTCATCTCCAGGCAGCTGTGCAGTTACCACTCAAAATTAATCTACATTCATGAGTTTCATGAGGAGAAAAATACATTTAAATAGATTAAAAATTATTACACAGCTACTATTATGGTATGTCATGTCTTACATTGCAATAGCTAACCTTTGCTGTTATTATGAGAAAATAACACAAAGTGTATTAATAGAGATTAAAAATACACTCCTTCGATAAACACTCAAAATGTGTGACTATCTGTACATTCCTTCTTTTAACTATCACCGTTCCTCCTCCACTAACATCATGTCTGGTCTGAACACTAAACCAGCAGCACTGTGAGATCACTTCCTGTAACTCCACTAATCCCATTCCCCTCTCACACACTGATCCTGTTTTTGCTGGAATAGCGTTAGAACTGTAAATAGGTATCACAGCCACTCTCTTCCCTTCCCCTTGAAGAGATTGGTCGAGGGTAATAGTGGAAAGGTTGGTAGTTTCATTGATAAGCTCTAGAAAGTCCTTGAAGGAAGGAGTGTCGCAGCTTGTAATTAAATAATATTTCAATTCATAAACAATGATTCTTTCTTGAGAACATTACATCCACTAAATTCTTACTAAACTATAATCTTGGTCTAGACAGTAACATCTTTACATACCATGGAGGGTGTGGCGAGGGGATGGGGAAACAGAAAAGGAGGAAAAAAATAACTGCGTACTATGGTGACAAAAATAATTTAAATAAGTAGACGACATGTAACTGAGGCCACATATTCCTACAGGAAAATACATCACCCTAAATGCGTAACTATTCTTGCCAATGCAGAAAAAAAAATTTAAATAGTGCAGACATAAATACATGCTATTATTGCCACTATTATTTTACAACTGTGGAAACAGCACAGTAAATATCTAAAATGTTTTTGTATTTAAAAAAACTTTTTCTCAGCCCAGATCCTGTTACTTCCTTTCCTCCACCCTATACTTGACTGCTGTTGATCAATGTACTTTGTCTTCAGTATATTTGTGAATAGATTTTTTTTTTTGTTTTGTAGTTATTTTCCTTGATAAGTAGTTGAGCTATATAACATATTCTTTTTGTTTCATATAATTGTAATGGATATGTGTGTGTACATGCGTGCATGCATGCATATGTACGTATGTATGCATCTATGTATGTACGTAACAATGTGTGTACTGTATTTATGTATGCATGCATGCATGCAAGTATGTCTTTTTACTGTGTTTATATTAACTTGCTTTGTCCGTCTGTTTGTCCTGTCAGAAAAATTTTGCAATCAATTTAAACTAACTTCTAATTGAGCTAGAGATTTGAAACTTTAAACATAACTTAGAAAATTTTAACTAACTTTGCAATAAGCCTGATACTGGATGCCAATGCAATATTAACTAACTTTATTGTTTTGTCTGTTTTTCTTTCGGTACATAAGTTGTTTGTTTCAAATTGATTGCAAAATTTCACACACATAAGACTAAAAAGCAGAAAATAATTACAGTACTTAAATAAAATATTTTTTTGTATACTGCACTTTTAAAACATATAAGTGTCAAACAATTTCTTCTAAGAAAACACCTGTAAGATTTCAAATGAAAAACGTGGGGCAAATGTGATAGTTATTTGATACATGAGTACTTCACCTACGTCTCTAACAATTTTATTGCACTGCAAATGACATTAATTGTTGTGCGAGTTTTCTCAATGACAGCTACACTCTACACTCCTTACTACTATATTTTCTATTGCATGCTTCCCTGCCCCCACCCCTTACCATGTTTTTCATTTTAAATCTTACAAGCATTTTCATAGAAGAAATAATTTTATACTTTTTAGTTCATTTTAAAAAGTGGGACACTAAAATGTTTTTATTTAAATAATTAATTTTGTAAATACAGTGGACTCACAATTATCCAAGTGCGTATTATCCGATTTGCGGAATACCCGCGCAAAATATTTCACTTTAAATACTAAAAAACCTGTTAAAAAATTAACAAAAAAAATATTATTATTATTATTTTTGTTATTTACAAATACATGTTGTGTTTACTTGCATAATATTCACCAACGTGTTATGCCCGCAGCCGTATTTTGAAAGGCTTGAAGAAGATTTAAGTATTTTCCAGCAGGCAAAACAGCGCCGCACATGAATGGATTAACTAGATTGTGTAGAGTTTTACTAATGGTGTTTCTAGATAATTACCACATATCCCCTAGTAAAAAATGTGAATAATCGAGAGTCTACTGTAGTAAATTGCTGCCTTTTATTGCAGGAATGAATAGGAAATTTTTTCTTAGATACAACAAACGGTAAAAGTGGTTATCTTATGCATCTGCCCCCTCCATTAGCGCGGATAATTGGGAGTTGACTGTATTACTATGTATGATGAATTCTATAGCAACAAACATTTCTTGCCCAAATAATGGAGAATACTGAATATTCAATAACTCTGACCCATTCTGAAAGAAAGGCATAGAAAAAATGCATTCCCCAAATTTTACAAACATGAATTTCACCCCTCAAAATAATGACAGCTCAAATTTATCTGACCCTCACAAAAAACACTTCAGTTTTAAGTACTAAATATTATGATCACAAAGATAAAAAAAAATTTTAGACAGGATCTTCTAAATGCAGGGGTTTAATATACAGTATGTTTTAATACATATTTGATGTTAGCAAATCGTACTTTACTAAACTGAATGATAAACTTTTTGTTGAATTTATATAACTAATAGATACATTACATCAAAATATCACTAACCTTTCTTTGATTTTGATGATAGAGCTCTTGTCTTGAATCAGTCTGGTTCACTGAAACATGGGAGTGCTGATTCTTACGGCCGAGAATTTTCTCAGAGTCAACAGATATTTCATGCCCTTTATATTCAACACATAAATTTTCTGCATTATTAGCCATTACTTGAACTGTTCTTACATCAGCAAGATCTGCATTGGCTGCCTTTTTATTATTTCTTTCTTCTAATGGCAAGATAAATTTGTCTCTTTCAAATGACTTTCTTTTAGGACTCAAATTAGTATTCTTGGCAGAGTTTGCTGGCTGTAATGCACTGTCTTGAGTATCACCAGTAGAGTTACGAGACGCTCCACGGAGCACTATATACTCGTAGTCATTGGATGTGCTCGAACTGCTATGCTCTTGTGCCTCTAAGTTGTCTCTGAAACAATCACAGGTACATTAGCAATTATAAATAAACGACCAAACATCAAGTGTTTCACTGTCAGTACTAAATTAAAAAAGAGAACATATAAACCTATGCATCGTGATTAAATGGTTTGCCAAGAATATAATAGCACTTCTAATATACCAACTATAAATGGTAACGACACTTCAGTTTGTAAATCACAGAATAGGATTTATGTTTTGTTTAAATTGTGTAAAGTATATAATCAGTATAAAACGCCACATAATATGTAGGTAGTTCCAAGTAACAGTTAGGAAAAAAATTGTTTCCTTGAATTATATATTTATAACATAAAATATTTACAAATTCATAATTTGTAAGCGTGTTGAAATGCACTATTATCTTCACTATCTTTTTCCCTTATTGTTCAGGGACTTTTTTTAAGTTTTAGGTACTTTACAGCATATACACTACTGAACACGACTTTCACAAGTGTCAGATGTAAATTCATATTATCCTGATGACCCAACTAGGAGCTAGCTCTCACGACCGCCCTTCTAGCACATGCGCAGAGTAAGTTTTTTGTATCATTTACAAAAAAAGTAATTCAAAACTTAACTGCAACTTATTGTAACAATGCATTTGAAATACTGCATATATACCTATATACTGGATGAAGTTTGTCCTTGTAATAAAAAGAATATATATATATATATATATATAATACAAAATAAATTTAATACAAAATATTAGTATAATAAATAAAAACTCATGTAATCCAAGAAAACATCATTAAAAAAAATACTTAAATCGTAAAACAAAATTGATCATGATGTTACAAAACAAATTAACTGAATAAGTTACTTTAAACTACGCAAAAAAAAGTATGCCTAAGGAAAGTAACCAAAATAATATTTCACAATTACAGTACATTTATGTACTACTCAAACTGTATAGTACAAACATTGGATAAAATAGTCAATGTTTTTGCTATGTTTTGCACAGAAATTTGGCTGCTCAACAACGAGCTGGTTATGTGGTGGGTGAAGCATGCACCTAGGTATTTTGTTCATATTTTAATAAACCCAGCCAAATTTTTAATTTATAAGTGAATTTACAGGATCATGTTAGATTCCTTCATTGGTTGATGAAAAGTGTCCACAACTCCATCAATGTAAACAAAACGTATTGTATGTCACAAAAATCAATGAACAACTTTAACTAAAAAATGTAAACTAAAAAAGAGCAAGTTTAATAAGATGACATATTATACCTGGATGACTGTTGTTCCTTTCCTGAAGACACAATAGTCTTTATACGAGTCCTGGGGCTTTGTGGATGCACCAGTACAACATTTTCATACGGACTTCTTCCTACCACAGGACCAGTAGTTGCTCGACTATTTACAGGAGTGGAAGTGTTATTTGGACCTGGACCAGAGCTCAAACCAAGACTCTGTGTTGATGAATCCAGCATGGGCATCCTTGGGAAGCTGTGGAAACATGCACCATTTCACTTAAAAAGTCCAACTACGCACTAACTTACAGTGCTGAAAATTAAATTAATCCTAATTTATCAAGCTAAAACAGAAATTGCTTTCCTATTAACAAGTGTGTGGACAAGTGCTAGAATATATACATACATACTTTTTTAGAATTCATGGCATTTCATGTAAACATAATTGAACAACAAAATTCATCCCACTCCTGTTAAGTTCAAAAACTTTTATTTTATTTACGTGTCTTCAAAACAATTCGCCTTGAACTCTGTACCCACTTTTGATCTATTGTAGCACATTGTTTTACATGTTTCAACATTTTATTGTTAACAGCTGAGCTGATGAGTTTCAAATAAATGCAGTGGCTGAACTAAATGCTGTTACATGCAACCTAATGAATTTATTTCTTAATCAGAGACGTAAGTCATGCTGTTGAGTATTATCTGAAAAATTGATAAGCTCAAATGAGTATGAAGGACACATTTTAATGTCACCCTTTTACAACAAACCCCACAATTCACAAGGTCCAGAAAGATTTTTTTCATTCTTTTAAATACAAGCAATAAATGCCTGAATTGAATAACTAAGTATTGGCTTTGTTAACATTGCCCAGTTTACACAAAAGCGCATTGACTTAACAAATATACATCACAAGCATACAAATCACTCACATAGCTGGTGAACTGGTGTCAAAGGTGAATATATCAGGTGACACATCCCCGTCAGTCACAGTCACACCAGGGGACGGAAGCCTCTTGTCCCTAGGTAATGACCCATTAGTCTTAATTCTGCAACAGTACCAGTACAATAGATTAACACAAGAAGAAAGTTATTTACCTGTAACTAAAAGTTTACACAAAATTATTTCACAAACTAAAATGTTCTTTATATTTTGACACAATTTTCCTTACAAGCCACATGAAAGTGTAATGTACAATGGGAATACACATATCACGACAATTAAGTGAAAACAACATTAAAAGAAAATAAAACAGGAACCTCAGAATTCCTAAAAATAATAGTTTGAGTTTGCAATGAACACTAATAATAATTATTTATAAAATTTTCATTGTTTAAGCCAACTAGAAATGAAAATATCATAAGAAAGTTGTCATACAATGTACTACAAAAACTCAAAATAGCCATCAAAGGCTGTATTACTAGGCTATTCATAAGTTAAATTAAAATCGTAAAATTACTTCACAGAGCAGCCCTGAAAATTAGTCTTCAACTATAAAAAAATTAATTGTACCTTCATTAGCTGTGAAGAGACAATATTAGCAAGCAGCCTAAGCAGTGAACAATATTTATGAATTTCATCCTCTTATGAACAGCATCTGTGAATATAATTTTAGAATGTTTTTGTGTTGGAACTGTGCTTTCCTTCTAAGTTATGTTTCTAGCTGCCACATATGGCCCCAAAATTATCTAACATAAGATTGTGGCAAAACATTTGCTAACTGAAACAGTAAAGTAACTGACTTAATAAAGTTAAAAAAATATTACTTACTCCAAGTTCATAACATTGATGACTTGGTTGCACAATATAAACTCTGACAAGATGGTAAAATGACAAATTTACCGTACAGTTACCTTTAACTTCTGTGGAAACATTCTGTTGAAATCTTTTTAAGTTTGTTAATGATTTATTAACCAAACTACACTTTATTTTTTTAAAGTTAATACTTTTTTTTTCTTTTCTTTTTTTTTCTTTTCTTTTCTTTTCTTTTCTTTTCTTTCCTCTTAGTTTCGTTCTAAGATGTCTGTGACTACTACGTAATATTGTAATGGGATATGTCCACGATAGTACAGTACGTTATTCTGTCCCATTGCAAGAAACATTCAAAGACATTGTAATATATTTGTGTGACAAATTATATAATTTAGCATCAAAAAACTTAATATATAATACTAAGTAACACTTCCTTATTTCCTTAAATAAAAAGATTATGCACAATCAGCTGCATAGAGTTTTCGTACAATGACTTTTGTAATTTTCACAATGAGCTCTCTCTTCACAATGAACTCTCCATGAAAATGTAGTAAAAATGTATACACTGACATACATACCTAACAGCATTCTCACATTAAAATACTACTGTTGCCAATAAAAGATGAACTGATGACATTATACTTTTAAAAACTTGACTATGCCAGCCTTTCTTCAAGAAAATGTTTTAATTTATCTGCTATAGTTGCAAATATACTAAACCATTAATTAAATAAATATTCAAATTTCAATTAGCCCTCTGCATGCGTCAACGCAGCACACAATGACACACAATATGTATATTTACCAATGTGACTTAGGCCTAACTGACTGTCAGTGGAAGGAGTACACACTATCTGCCTGCTCTGCTGAGGTGTGGGTATATCACTGTGACAACACATGGCTGCCCTTATCTCGACACCCTGGTATCTAGTGTACGCAGTGTGTGGCTCCGCCAGTGTGGCAGGTAAATTACACCTCTCTCACTCACACTTGTTACTACAACCTGTTCTGTACATACTGCACCCACAAATTGCAAAAAATTGTGCCTTGATCAACTATGGATGAATGCTGCTAAAAATTCTCAACTTATCGAAATATTAAAAAAGTGATCAACTCTTCTAAATTTTAAAACACATGCAGTAAAAATATAAAATCAAAAACATTTAGCCTACGTTGTGTCTCCCTTGTGTCTCTCATTTAAACATTGTATTTTATAACCCACAGTTGTAACCTAGTCAGTACGGCCCACACTCCAAGCTATACAGTATGCCATAGGTTTTATTAATAGATATGAAACATTTCTTTTCTGCATCAAAGATTTCAAGTAAAGAAAAACTTATTTGCAATAAATAAAAGTCACTTCTTTGAAGGTTGAAAATCATGACAGTGAAATACTGACTGCTCTCATTTACCTAACAATGGAATCAGGATCAAGGTACTTTAGAACACTGTCTTAACGTAGCTTGCATGTGCATCTGTGTTGAAACGTCAGATAGAAAATCTACACATTGTTCCAACCTTCAGGCAGACAAACTGAAGCCAGGACTTCCAGACAATCACAGCCTATCAGAAGACCTGAAAGAAGGAAGGAAGGAAGCAAGGAAAAGATAGGTGCATGTAGCTATCCCATGATGCATACAGTTACAACATACAGTTACAGATATCTCACACCATATGTTCCTGGCATGTGTGCAACTGTTTAAGACTAAAACATCTCTCTTTACAGAAAACGCATTTCCTTACATACATTGACACACAAAAACGTAACTAATTTGAACTCTAAGCAACAAGATACAACAATAACAATTATATGGCATGAACATTTGCCATTTCATAAAAAGTTGAGCCAAACCCTTTCAAACCTTAGCCATTCACCTAACTATTAATGGTAGACTAACGCAGGGTAGCAGTCACACTTTATCTTTACAACCTAAAAATTAAAATCCCAGATTTCAGCATGAACAACCAACAATGAACTAGATGTTCAAGAAGCTGAGGAAAAACTGACTGGGTGTATTTACAATTTTTCTTCACACGGTACTGTTAACATAACACACTACACCTAGACGTGACCTTTACTTTTCACACTATTTGCATTACAGTTATCACCACTGAGGATATTAGTAGTATACATAGACTGTCATCGGCCCACCTAAATTTACTAGCCTGGTCCTGATGCCAACACAGCAGTCAGTGTCATAATGTGAGGTGAACAGTGTAAGATGCCAGAATGTGCATAGGTATTACATTGCATCAAACGTTTTTCACTTCGTAAACATCAAACACATCAAAGCTACTGATAGAATTGGGCAGGAATGGCACTGATTGCAGATGCCATGACAATACACAATCTTAAATATCCTTGGTGCAATAATTAAGACAATGAAGATAAATTACCACAAAGTGCAAAGGCCATTGTAGATTTAGTTATAGTTTTGTGCAAAGTTTACCAGATTTTTATAATTATTTATTATTACTAAAAATTTATAGTCATGGTTAGAAATGATTCTAGTGTCATGATATGCCATTTAAAAGTGCAATTCAGAACGAATACACCTCTCTCCTGTTGGCCCTTAAAAATTTTGTAAGTACTGTAACACTATTACCATAAATCAATTTTAAAACTTTCCCCTTGTTAACCCCAACACATTCCTTCCTTTTGCGAACTTCGAATTTTCCATCTAGTTTACCTCGACATTATCAACTACTATTATTACATAGTAACCCTGCATCTACTCCTCAGAAGTTCACCCACACATCCATATTCATCCTCTATCCTTTGATCCTTTGCCTCTACTTCCATTGTAATAATGTACAATTAGACAAAAGCAGTGATACAAGACTGCCGCAAGTAGCAAGCAGTGTGTAGCACTTGTCTTGTTAAGTTCTAAATAAACAACACTACATGGAGCAGTCAAAGGATTAGGTAGACAGGAGTGAGAAAGAGATTTTGGTCAGCGCTTAATACCTATTGAGGCCTTTAACGCTGGTAAGTGTGACATATGGTGAGCTTGTAGCAGCGCCGGAATTAAAGGACAGAGGAAAAGGGAGACTCCCGAGAAAACTAGCCAACCAATGATTCCCACATGCAAAAATCCGGGGACAGACACTGCCAGGAATCAAACCCGGATCGCCTTGGTGGGTGGCAAATGGTCTGACCATTCAGCCACAGTGGCCCCATTAAGTGGGCAGGAATTAAAGCAGGTGTTGTCAAGTTAACAATGATTGTGTTCAGTGGAGATTTGGGAGAGTCAGTGGATGTTTAGTAAATACACTTCTCTGGAGTCAGTTCGGCACTCATCAGAGTTCAACGTGGCTACTGCTTTCAGTGTATCTGCTAAATTATCATAACAGATAATGTCACGAAAAACTGGAAGAAATTCAATCACGACTTTCAGATTTGTCTAGAGGCTTCAGGTCTAGAGGCTTCAGTTCTATAGTCTCATAGTAAGTCGTATAAGACTGCAGTTCTTTTGAATGTAATTGGAGATGAAAAGTTAGAGGTTTACAAAACCCAAAACCTTCACATTCACGTCAGATGAAGAAACGAACAAGATGGTTGCAGGAGTTCTCAACAAATTTCAGACATCTTGTAATCCAAAGAAAAACATCCTTAATGCACTAGAGTCGACTCCCGATTAACCGGGTGTGGCTTAAACGAGTTGTGGCTTAACCGGAACATTTTTGATTAAAAAAAAAAAAGAATTAAACATTATTTTTGTAGTTGCTGTAACTTGTGATTTGAGTAACATTAATGTTGTGATTCGCAACATAAAATTATGCGAAATGTATTGTTACTGTATATTTCACATTCGTAACATCTTGAGAATGTGGTACTAGATGTTTTATAAACACGATCTTGTAGGCAGTGCGTGTACAAATTTAGAGCACCCTTGTGAACTGCACTAGAGGGTGGCGATCCCGTTACACGGCATGCCATGCTATGACTAGCTTATGTGCCTGTGATTTCAAGGACGTTAGTTAGTTGAGTCGCGCTGTATTGATTTTAGTCTTTAAATATTTGGTTCTGTACGGGCGCGAGTTTTTATCACTGTATACATTACAGTCATGTATGGTAATAAATGCAAACGAATCGTGCTTGAAATTAAACAAAAACTAAAATTATCGACAAACTAGAGAAAGGAAGAGGTGTAAAGCAGCTACCACAAGAATACAGCATTGGTAAACAAACTGTTCGAGATGTAAGAAAAAAAAGTGAACTGTTAAGTTTTGCATTGACATCTGACTCTAAGCGAAACGTAAAACTATGAAACAGTTTACCTATCAAGATCTTGACAAGGCAATGGTAGAATGGTTCAACTAAAAACGGGCTCAAGAGACTCCAGTGTCTGGGCCTATTTGCAGCACACAAGCTAAGTTCCTTCTTAAAGCTCTTGGCCTGTAAGGGGAATTTGATGCATCATCAGGATGGCTAATGAGATTCAAAATCAACAAAGAATTCGCGAGAATAGCACCCCAGGTGAAAAGTTAAGTGGGGATAAACCAACTGCAGACACATTTTGCGGCACGTTTCATGAACTCCTCAAAAGTAAAAATTTTGTCCCAGATCAAATTTACGACGACGATGAAAGTGGACTGAACTGGAAGTGCGTACCTACAAGAAAACTTGCATCGGAGAGTGAACGGAGTGCCCAGGCCCCAAGGTTAGTAGAGAAAGACTGACTGTTATTTGCTGCTCTAACGCTTCGGGAACACACAAGCTGAAATTAGTTGTCATCGGAAAAGCAAAAAAACCACGCTCTTTTACTGGCGCAAGAGCTGATGTGAAGAACATTCCCGTTAGCTGTTTCAACAGAAGGGTGCATGGATGGATAGAACCATTTTTAAGGAGTGGTTCGACAAGAACTTTGTACCAGAAGTGTGTATTTCTGAGAAGCAAAGGGTTACCAGAGAGAGCTGTGCTTGTGCTAGACAATGCCCCCTCCCACCTAAGCGCAACCTTCTAAAATAAGAGGATGGCAAAATATTCGTAAATTACTTGTCACCAAATGTCACAGCACTAATACAACCAATGGATCAAGGCGTGATTTCGTCCACGAAAAGAAACTACCGCTTAAGATTGCTCCAAAAATACATTGAGGAAGGAAGTTATTCAAAATTATTTTGGAAAAATTACAGAATTTTGGATGCAATTTACGAAATTGCAGCAGCGTGGGAAAAAGTGAAGCCGTCAACACTAGCAAGATCGTGGAAAAAAATTTTGCAACACACAGAAGAAGACAATTGTGTAGGTTTCGTGGATGAGGACATATCAGCAGCTAAATTGACTCTGGTAGCTAATACAGTACCAGGCGGGGAAACTGTGACTGAACAAGACATTGTGGAGTGGTTTGTTGGCAATGCAGACCATCTTGGTTTTTACGTTCTGTCAGATGAAGACATCGCTCAGCAAATCACAGAGGAAACGAATAGACCTACGGTCAAAAGTGATAATGACAATGAAGACGTACATAACCCTCCCGTGTAAAAGTAACGCAATCTCTCACAAGCAAGTATGCAGAGGGTCTCTTTGACTGCCTTCAAGCAGACAGACAGCCTCGTCACAGACAAGATGGTCTTACGAAGGGTTCTTTTTCAAATTAAAAAAAAAGGAAAAGGCTTCAAAGAAGCAGAAATCATTAACAGATTTTTTTAAAGTTGCGTAACTGTGACTGTAATTACAGCACCTTTTTTTAGTGACACTGTATATAGAAAGTGCAGCTATTTTTTAAAATTATGTAGCTGCAATGTTTTAGTGTAGTGTGACGGGACATTAACTGAATGTTTACTGTGTATGAAGAAGCCAGTAAAATGCTGCAGAGATGTTCTCGGGTAAGTTTATATTCCACATTTACCCATGCATGGCCCACACATTTATTTTTTATTTAAGTTAAATTACAGTCAGTCTGTTTGCTTTGAGTGACCTCCAACCACATGCAATGCCTTGTACAAAGAGCCATCCCAGCATTTACCTGGAGTAATCTACGGAAAACCATGGGAAACTGTAAGCAAGAAAGGATGATCCCTGGGATCGAACACGAGTCCTCTCCAATGCGAATCCAGCGTTTTAACTTTGCAACAACTCATTCGGTGCTTGTTCCAATCATGTAAAGAACACTGAAGTTAATTTTTCCAAACTGAAAAGAAACCCACGAATTTTCGGTTAACAATGTGAAATCAACTTGAAGTGTGCAATAATACATGCTTTGTTAAACTGGCTGGGGAAGGCTAGCAGCCATAGTGTCTTATCTACGTCACGACAGGCAAGGTCATTGACTGCTGCGCGAAGGGAGGGAACAGATGTCTGCCACCACTCACCCGCGATGTTGCCACCCTGTGCCAGCGCGCTGCTGCTGCACGCACATTATAGAGCTATGTACATTATTATAATAGTTATGTTTTGACTTTCCAGTGCAAAGCATTTCATTAAAAAATTCTGCTTTGTACACTTAATGCTTACATGTGTACTTCAGTCATACATATTTTAGTAATTTGCTTCACAGTTTTTATTATTATTTTTTACTATAATTTTTTTAATAAATGGATTAACAGGGTTTTCGATTATCCGGGAACCCTTAGCCAATCATTACCCCGGATAATTGAGAGCTGTATATAGTTATATTTCATAACTGCAAGCAAAAAAGGAAGTTGAGCGATTTTATGCTTTAATAACAGAACTAAAACTAAAGACACTGTTACAGGATTGTGAATTTAAACCACAAACACAATTCTTCATGACTGAATTGTCTTCGGGACACGAAATCGGTAGACACAAAAAAAGTGCTGAAAACTGGAGATGTTAGTCTCCAGGACACAACTGAACAATTCAGAACAGCAGAAATCACAAACACATGAGTAAGCCAGGTCATAAATTCAAATAAAGAAATTCGCAGCAACATCACTGTGAATGAACTGAACTACAAGAGCAACAAAGACACATCAGAAAAAAATATGTGGAAATGAACTTTAAGTGGTGTGGTTATCAAAATGCAAGCGACCTAATGAGATGCCCGGCATGAGAAAAATTGTGTTCCCTCTGTGGCAGCAGAAATAATTTTGTAAAAGTATGCAACTCTGGTAACCAGCAACAAGTAAAAATGATAAAAAAAAATTGTGAGAATTACACGCAGCATTGTTCAGAGTATGAAGACTATTGCTGCAGTGATGTAAATACCACATTAAATTCAAAAGGCTGGACAGATATTTTTTGTGGTTCAAACTTGACTCTGGGCTTGTGTCAACATTTTACCACTTAAATCTTTCTCTATATAGCTGTGTGTCAAGCTAAGTGTAAGCTATGACAGTAAAATGTGTCACTTGCTGCTATAACAACCCACATGTGAAAGGTTTGGCATTCTGCTGAAGAATACTATCATCAATGAAGTGTGTCAACTGCTCAAAGACGGCATAGTAAAAGCATTCAAAGATGTTTTCACTAAGTTTGACGGTGATTACACTATTAAGTTGAAAGAGAATTGTGTGCCGTTCTCCACCTCCAATCAACCTAACAAGATTTCCCATCCAAACTAAAGATAAGTTAAAAGTGAATTAGATGGACACTGTAATTTAGGCATAATAGCCAAAAAACATTGAAAGATTAAAAGCCTTTCCTGAATAGAGACTGTCTGTACAAAAAATAAACCTCAAAGACTGACAGGTGCAACAATTTCTCATACCTGTTTTGGTGAATGTTGGGTGTGACGGGAGGCTTGTTTTGCCGCTCATACTCCGCACACATGGCAAGTATTTCTTCCAGTCTAGCCCTCTCCTGTTTTTGCACTTCTTGCTCCTGAAGTCGCTCTTGCTGAGCCTACCATCAAAATACCACAGCACTACAGTTATTGTTTTAAGCATTCAACCACAATAAAGCTGCTGTTACAGAAACTGTGTCTTTTAACAGCATGCTTACTTTGAACAAAACTCATTACTATAGTATGTTATTAATAAAAATATAACATTAATTTTTAAACAATATTCAGTGAAATATTGCCATTTTCTAAAAAATCAATGTAAAAATGTGCAAAAAAATTTTTCTTTATACTTTCTACTTTATTGTTACTGGCATTTAAATAAAGTTGTTTCATCAGTATAAATGAGATAATTTGGATATGTAAACACTGGAGTCCACAAGTATTGTTTCAGTTTTATAATTAAATACAAATATTTAATTAAAAGTACAGTACTTTTTAAAAGCAGGTCTGCATTATGCTTCGGTTTTATTTTTAACAATTGTTACAATTATTTTTTTACCTACTATTTTGTGCCTATGTAAATATGTTTCTACATTGCCAAATACTAACTGTATTGGCAGTGTTAGGTACAGCATATTCTTGAACAAGCAAAATACATATATTATCACCCAGAGAATTAGTTCAGAGAGGTATATATAAACACAACTTCACGTCACCTGTCACAACAGACATTCATACACAAGTTGTTTGTGTGTTCACTGCAGTCATGAGTTGTTGGTTGGTCCTTTGTGTCCATGGTCAATGGAATTAATTTTGTATTCTAAGTTTTGTTTATAACAAAACACATTTGTAAGACATGTGTTATGATAAAAAAAATATTAATTCAAAGGTTAGAATGACAGTTCTTCTTACCATATAATTTGTATTTACAACAATTGAAACAGTACTTGGAAAGATAAAAGAGCAGTAATTTATTCCCCACAGAACTGTCATTTTGGACACCAAGATTACCTCTTCACCAATTTAAATTTTCTGAAAGTGGAAAAAAATTGTAAATAAAATATTCAAAAACAGAAACTAAAATACAAGACATAACTCCAACACAATTTTTATCGAGTCAACAAAATGGGCAGTACAGTACCAACAAAATTCAAGAATGGAAAATGTCTGCACCTAAATACTTCTTATTTCATAAATGACTGCGCTACATCTGTAAAACCATAAATTATGCAGAACCTATTTCAGAGAACCAATTTACATTTAGAAGCATTTGAGCTAAACAAATATAGTTTTTATGAAAGACCACAAAATGAACTTAAAATCAGTTAAATCAAAAGGTTTAATTATACAGAATCTGTAAAATAATCTTACAATGCCCAGACATACAAGAAAAAAATTTACACCAACTCACCATAAACAACATTCACATCAAAAATAAGCAATTAACTCTAAATGGCAATAAATGATCAGCTGTGTGTACTAAACTTTACACAGGAATACTGGAATTTAAAAAATTCAGCACAAAAAGAAATTCTCTCTTAAAAAATTTAACAGTAAACTACACACTCCAGAAAGTTGAATGTATGAGGTTAATTTTTTTGCAACACAATATTTATTTTAATGTAAGAGAATGAAACATTTCTGACAACAAAACTGTGGCCAACATAGGCTGTGTTGTATCTGAAGCTAAAATGATTAAGTAAAGGAAATGTGAATGTCCAGTTGCCAATAAAACTAATAATCTGTTTCTTTTATTTTTTTTTTATTTACTCAATCTCCAACATCACACACACAACAGATGTGCTAGGAGTTGACAGCAAAAAAGTATTTAAAAAAATAAAATATTAATTGCATTATATGCAACAAAGCATATCTTTTCACTTGCCATTTTTTAAACCTTTGGGATAAACTTTGGAAAAACCATTAAAAATTATCTTAAGGTATTTACGTAGTCACCAAAGAGTACTATGATATTTATACTTGTTTGGTAGACATATAAGAAAAATCAAGAACACATTGTACACCTTTCCATTCAATGAAGAAACAAATTTCAAAAAATCTTGAATTCTACATTCAAGACATGACCTGCTATGATATATTTACACCAAGCATGGGTATCAATAATCTTTACACTGGAATTTGAAACTCATAACTCATTTGAATATCCTGAAACCAAAATAAGGTATAAAAAACTAACTGACAATAGTCCGTTGGGTTCAAGCTATGTAGACAATTCACAAAAAAACATATTTCTCCCCTTTTCATTCTTTAGAGCGAGAATTTTGAAAAATCACTTCTTAGGTGTTGGATTTTTAAAATCCTGAAATTGTTTAAATATGCAGTCTCATGAGTGTCTCAATGAAACCTTACTAGATTTTTGACAACTCACAGTTCACATTATTATGATTCATTTTAAATCACAAAGTCCTTGGTGTCCAAATAGTTTTCTCCAATAATTTTACTAAAAAAAATTAATTCGACAAGTGACAAAATTTATCTTTACATGTGTGGCAAAATTTTACTATGGATATGCTACATGTAATGCAAAGTTTTTCAACTTTTTTCAGCCTATTATACTGCTGCAAAGTTCACAATAACAGTATAAGAAGGGTTGGGACACGCAGACTTGGGAAAGTTAACCAAAAAATCTAACTGATTAAAGTTGAAGTTAACGCATTAAAAAGTTAACAGATTTAAAATAAAGTTAACATTTAAAATATTAACTGATAAAAGTTAAGCTTTAAAAGAAAATTAACTGATAAAAGTTAAAAGTTACCGGATCCCAAAATATCTGTATGGAGAAAAATAAAATGTTGAACATGCACAATCTCATTACCAAGAAATAAATTGCGCTATTCTTATGTTCCTTTGTTTCCGAGAAAAAAATTGTTTGCTATGTTATCAATCTCCAGGTCGATACAAACACGACTGTGGCGCCACCCACTGTACCACATTCGTTTGACTCAGCTTCCATAGTGTAGTTAGTGCTAGGTGTGATTTGTGTAGTGTTCGGTGTATAAATTGAAAATGCTATTTTTTGATGTTAGTATTGTGTGTCTGTGTTGGACTCTGAAGCCATCCAGTTATTTTCTAGTGCATTTATCAGTTTGCAGAAACTAACTCATTACTTTTAACTGCTAGCCAAAAATTTTAACGATTAAAAGTTTAAAATTGGCTAGTTTCAAAAGTAACGATTAAGTTAAAAAGTTACACGAATTTTTACTGATACAGAGCATTGAATTAAAAAATATGTTGATCCCATTGATTAAAAGAGAAACAAATTTACAGCACAAAATAAAAACAAACACTCAACCCACCACAACCAATCACAGCCAACACATGCTGCGCGACCAATCAGGAGACAGCTCGTCTCCCATTGGCTGAGCATGATAAGGGGCTTTACCCTATATAAACCCATGGTTTTTCCAGTCTCCTCATCAGTCGCACTCATGTTCCTGAACCCCGTGTGTCTACCTGATGACGGGAACAGATTCCAGTTCCCGAAACGTTGTTTATACTGACTGTTTGGAAAACTACTGTGTTTTGTTTCGTCTCATCATTTGTGTCGTTTGTTGTTTTTTCTGTTTGTGCCCGACATATCTATGTTTTGTTTAGTCTCATCGTTGTTTTGTTGTATTTCTGTTTGTGTTTTTGTCTCGTCTCATCGTTGTGTCGCATGTCAACTTAGCTATTTTTATATTCTTGTTTTTTCTTTTATTTTCTGTTTGTTCATTGTTTTTATCTGACCAGATTCCAGTTTTGGAATTTCATGTTGTGTATGTATCCTGATGACTAAAGCATACTCTGCTTATTTATGATTTCTTGTATTATTTTTAGTTTTCTTTTAACAGTCTTTTATTTCGCAATGGAGTATGTCCAAGTAAATAAATCCACTCAGGATACTGACTCACCACAGAGAAAAAGAAATATTCTAGCCAAAACAATCCCAAAGCATTCCCGAGGAACTACCTATGATAAGTCCTAATAAAGAGAGGTGTTTGGAGCCTGTATGCTGAAGGAACTATGGACAAGGATTTACTCCAGGTGGTTCACTTTGCTTAGCTAAACTTATTAAACTTATTATCATTCATCACTTTTGCTTTAGTTCTCATGCATGTCATTCTCTAATGGACTTGCCACATGGTTGTGTTGTACAATACTGACTGAATACAAATATCTATGATGGCTGAATACAGAGATCAGTATAGTATATTCACAATTTTGTTTGCAGTGTTTGGGCAGGATTCAAAAGTGTTTGGTTCACTAAAACACACTTCCAAATTATTTGATTTATAAATTTGTGTTCAGTGTATTTTGTCTTGCAACAGGCCCTGCAATAACTGCCTGATTTAAACAGCATACTGCATCTGGTGTGTGCTTAAAAACATGTATCATTAACTTCTAGAGTTTTCTTTGAAGAAGACTTAGCAGGTGGCCCAAACAGCACTGTGTTACACGAGTGTGCCTGTAACCACATTGGCAGGATCACTGTTCTCAAGAGTCTGCCAGCATGACGAATCATCGATCTTAGCTTAACATGTTAATCACATACCGGTAGTTCTTAATAATGCCTGAGAATACATACCACAACATTTTACTTTTCACAATCAAATTTTACATGTTATGTTACATTAATTACACTTTCACTAGTTGACACATATGTACAACTACTGTATACAACGTAAAATGTACAGCTATCAATGTACAAGCAGTATATATGACTATCCAGCACTGTAAAAGCACACAGAAACATGATATTTTATGATTAAAAACATAGAAATAAGTTGACGTTAGGATGTAATATACAATACCTGCTGCCTTTTTTGTTCCAGCTCCTCATTTCGAGCAGTCATTTCATTGAGACTACAGTTTGAGTCGTAGCTCGGAACAGGGCTCACCACTCCACTGTTGAGGTCATGACCTGCAGACAAGGTACGCCTGTGACCACCTGACACTCGTGGGGGTGATGGGGTTACGCTCCTCTTTCCCACACTACTGAATGGACCAGTGTTTCGGTTGAATGCTGGGCTGGGGATAGAATAATGTCTGCTGTGTTCTACTGCTGTTTCTGCAAGTTTATTTGAATGTGGCCCACCATTCTGCACAGAAACAGAAGAAGAGGACCTTTCCCGAGTATAACACATACTACCATCGAAAGCTGGACTAGAAGTAACACTACGAGATACCCCAAAAGCTGTCTTGGATGGAATGGGAGTGCTACTCTGGGATCTCGACTGTAGATACAAGCTGCCTTGCGTGGGCGATGAACTGCTGTTGACAGGTGTCGTGATTCCATTTCCATTTAGGGAAAAGGAAACATTCTGGTACGTGGGAGAACCATTTCGTAGGTTTGAGGGGATGCGAGACGAGCCCAGCACTGCACTAGCAGGGGAATTTACTGTGGCACTGCCTGGTGGGAACACTTTAGGGGAAAGAAGACGTGCTGCAGCACCTTGCACCCGTGTCACCTTGCCAAGAACACAACACTCATCATTACTACCACTGTTACAGCTGCTACTGTTACTAATGTCACCCCAGCTATCACGGGGTGATCGCCGAGGGGCCATAGGAGGCTTCTTGTCAAGTGTTTGACTGTTGCCATCCATGCTTTCTCCTGAAAACAAAAAAAAAAAGTTGTCTTGGTGAATGTAAAACTAAAACTGAACACACACATTCAATGTACTTGGGCTTTGCTGAAAAGATGAGAAAAGAAAACTGCACACCCGAATTCTCTTTTATTAAAATTCTGGTGATCTTTACATGAAATATGATGATAAGAACACAAATTCTCTTAAACAACACAATAACAAAGTACACCTTTCATTATGAATTTCTAATTACTCCTCAATTTTCACTCACCAATGCACTTATTCTCTTGCATAATTACACAGACTGTCACTAAACTGTATTTTAACTACAGTCCTCAGCTCTAAGATAGTTGCATCAACTTCCAGACACACAAAAAATTTGCGAACGTTGAAAAACATGTATTCTTTAAATCACTGTCACCTTGTGATCAAACTAATAAAATGACACAACTAACCAAGTACAGTATGAACACTGACTGTTTACTCAGAATGAATATTGACTGTTTAACTATCAATATTGTGTTGCAATGAATCTCCACATGGTAGGACCCTCAATGTGGACCTTTTAATGTCTTGTTGGCAAAATGGCAGCGAAGCATAGCTCACATTCACTATTTTCTAGTTAGTTCACCCACTTCACATGCAAGGGCACTGCTCTACAGGTGAACTGGTGTGTTATCCCACGGAGAAGAAGTGGTACCTGGTTAGATTGATTGAGGCTAGGGGCCCCTCAGGTTGTAGGAATTTTAACATACCCAGGAGAGTGACGTCCTGAAGTGGGCTGCACATTTTGATTCCCACTGTACACAAAAAAGAGGGGGGGAAGTTTCCTATGTACATCGGGGTGAGTCGTGATGGTCACTCACCTAAGATAATTGTTTGAGAACTTCCTCTGAGACAATTGCCTGGGTTCCTGTCAGCTTTCCTGCAACAATTGTTGCAAGCATCTGGGTGGAGATTGTAGACTTTTAGGTTGACTTTTTATGGGACTGATTAGTAGTAGCTGTTGGCATCTAATGTCCCGCAACACTCCACTGATGTTGTGTCTGTTGTGTAGGCCAGATTTTGTGGGCAGCCTGGGCCCTAATGATCTGATGGAGTTTTGCCCTGCACTGCCTTGTACCGTGTACACAATTTGGTGGGGATTAAGGGGGAGTGTTAGACAATTTTATTGTATTTTCAGTTTTTGAGCCATAACATTCATTCACATTTTACTATCAAAATTTCCTCTTTGACAAAGCATAGCAAATTAAGAATAAAAAAAATTGCTTGACTGATCACGGCTTAAATATATGTTAAAAGTTCAACTGTGATGCATTTATTGTAGTGAAAGGTAAATAGAACTGATATTATAGTAACGAATTCCACATATTTCTTCTTAGAATTTCATAAGAGCAAAAAATAAAATAATTCAATATGGTGACTGATGCTGAGCCTTAAATATTCTGCATACAATGTTTCAGTAAGCAAATTTACAGATCATATTTGATTCCTTCCTTCATCTATATCTGATTTAAGTTGTTTCTGTGGTAAAGAGAAATACTGTATAATACAACATGTGATTAATAAGCTTTTTTAAAATGCTTTACGATTATTTATTTACATTCCTACAACTTATTGTTCCTCAGGCACATTCAAATATAAAATACAACACCCTTATATAGCCTTTCAATAAGACAATGCTCATCCATAGAATATATGTCTCTTTCAAATCCCTGCATCGAGTCAGGGTAGTTTTTCTGCCATTAAGATATTGTATCTGTATCCAATTGAAAACTTAAATTATAAAATCTGATGTCAACTCTTGGTCATCAAAAGGTAATGGGGGAGGGAGGAAGGTTGACAGGCAAATGCATAGGGAACAAAAACAATCTGGCATCAGTCATATTTTTTTAAAATTATAATTGATGTTATGTGCGGTCCCAAATATTTATATGCATAGGAGTCTAGAAATCATGTCGACTATCCTGCCAGCACTGACACAGAGGTCAGTGTTATGTTTTACTGAATCAGAGCTAACACTTAGTACATTATGCCCAGTCTATTTTCTATGTGACCTGATTTTGGAATTATTGCAATAAATTACATGACATTTACTGTGTGCATTTTTATTATATTTTCAGTGTGCCGTCTGGATGCTTAATTTTTGGTTAATGTAATTCTATTACAGTAATTCAAGAGTTTCTAGTAATACGTTATTAAAATTATTTAAACAGGAATACTTTGTAATTACTCCATAGTTAAGAATGCTAAACAATTGAAATTTAAGAATTTGATTTTCTAAGCAAGATGTCCTTGTTTCACGACACTGGTTTCCCACTGTTGCCTTGCATGTTTACAAAAACAGGAATACTGTATCACTGTCCAGCTGCACATGATACTGTCCCATGATGCTGCACAGCAGTGCGAGACTTGTAGCTACAACAGGTAAGCTAGTTTACACAAAATAATTGTGTTTGAGAACTACAGTAATGTATATACATATTTCCAAATGTAAATCTCTGCACCAGACATAGTAACCAACTTGATCAATTGCTCCAGGGTAACATCATGAGACTATAAAGATAACATTAAATAAATAATCTTACCACTGTAAAGACTCAGAGGCAACATTGATATGCGGCTGTTAGGTAGGATACTTTTCATGAGTCGTGCCTCTGCTGGGTGGTTGAACCGCATGTAGTTGGAACGTCCAATGCAAATCATGCAACCTGTCACACACAAATACTTTAACTGTCAGTCGCCCAGTTCAAATAATTAACATACAAAGTAAAAAAAAAGTCATGCTAAAAATGTTTTTTTAAGATTTAAAAGGATGGACGAAGGTCACAAGGCAACTTATTACATATTAAAACTGAAGATAAAGTACTCATGGGATAGTGTGGAGCACATACCAACAGGACGACACATAATGCACGGAAGTGAGTTTCACATTTCTGAAACGACAGGAAATGGTTGCTGAATAGCAGAAAAAGTAACAAATAGGTAAGAAACGTATAGGAAGTTGGATAGAAACTAGGAAGGACACAAGATGATGGAAAAACAATTTGTGAGCAATGTTGGTTTCAGAAAATCTGTGGAGTTCATTCTATGAGTTAGCATTCAATTGTGCCTTATAATCTCTTAACCCAATTTGCATATGTTGAACCATAACTAATGACCACACTATTGAAAAAATATTTGGCCCAATTCAAAAAATGAACCTGTTCAATATGTATTCCAAAATTACCACTAGTTCACCTGTAGTATTTTAGTCAATAAAATATGTGATTTCTAACATATTTTTCGTAACACATAGAAATATTAAACACAAACAACAGTAGTGAATAGTGTTTAATCCCACAAGTGCACATGTATAGTCAGTTTTCTGTGGAGATTATTTTCATAACACTTCAAAGTAACTGTGCACTTCGTAGTGCCCTTACAATTTTTAATTACGGTACCAGTTTCATCAATTGTGAATGACTGTCAGTTATAATCTGTAGAGTTGTGATGCTGTATTAAGTATTTGGGTTTATGCTCTCACCTAGGACTAAATGCACGTGTGCACTGCAGAATGACATAATTTCTTATGGGAGTTTTCATACTGTACAAGTGAAGTTCAGGCCAAGCTGACACATATATGTTTCTTGTGGACGTAGTTCCACAGTACACATCTTTGCAACAGTTTTTACTGACACAGCCAAATGTTACCTCAAAACTTACCACTTTATGCTGACAGATGTGCTTAGCAAATTATAATATTGTAGTATTTTAAGTATATGTACATTGACAATATTGCAAAAGGAAAATTCAATTTTTACCCTGTTAAGAGTGCTGCCAACCTCAGAGTCTTGATGCGAGCAAGGATACGAGAATACAGTACTTATAAAATTATATTCAGTAGGGCTTAGTACTGTAGAACCTACATATATGCCAACAATGACTTTTTTGTTCATCTTGCTAAAGGCTACATTGTAATAAATCTTTTAGACATCATCAAATATCCTGAAAACTATTCACAAATAAGTATTTTAACTGTCAAAAAATAGTCATAAACACCATCTCAAAGTTTTTTGCTTCATTTTTATTTCTGTAGCAATATTCCCCTCTTCTTAACACAGAGGTAGGCAGCTGCATTAAGAGATTGAGCCCAAGTTTCTATACTTTTAATAATTATTTACTATAGCATAAATGGGAGCGCATACTGTAAAATCACTCTGTAACTTTCTTGATGACTGGTTTTACTATGTACTCTGATTTTGACGAGACAAAATACAGCATGATGACCGCTAGTTATCAAACTAATCAAAATTTATTTTAATTAATAAATAAGTTAAATTCTTTATTGCCATTTGTCTAAAAAAATTGCATTACATAGAAAATCCAATTTGCAACAAAGTTATAGAGCAATTTTATGATATTGGTACTTGTTTGGGTTTAAAAAAATTATTTTCTTAAAGCCGAGGAACTCTGTGCCAATGCCCTTAAATGTTTACACATATACAGTTTTGAACTCTATGGAATTGTCATTCATTTTTCTTTGTTATGGACTTAAACTATGCAATGTACCATATACAAAAATATTTAACTTCTGGTAAATGCTAGAAATTATTGTATAACACGAGTAAATGTATCGGGACTTCAAATGTGTATAGTCAACTGTATGAAAACAAATAAATTTCAATGCAGTTGTGTGTTCTTTGAACAATTCCTGCAATGGATTAGTATCACAAACTGAAAAGTTTTCTTGAACTACACCATTGCGAGATCACAATGGTGTACGCTCAAGAAAACCTTTCAATTTGTAATGCAGATAATTTATCCATGATAAAAATAAAAAACTAGTTTACCATGTACAAACAATATGTGGCAGACGACTGTTTTAAATTACACAATTCTTTCCTAAAAATATTTTAAGAACTAATATGTGGACACCAATTTTCAAACTTTGCCAGCTGTTTCTGAAAAGAAATGTGGTAAATGTAAAGGTAAGGAATTAGAATACCCACAAAGCTGCTAGCCTACCTTGCATTAGCCTGGTTGGAGTGGTGACCTTCAACCCATCAATTGATGTCATTTCTGCAAGAGGATAGAGTGTTACCACACCATTATTGTTTTCTATGTGGCAGTGTGATGGCTGCACCCCAGTCCCCATCACCATGATGTCACAGCTTGGATTTGAGCCCACGGAAATTCGTCCTGAAACGCAACAAACATTTCAAATAAAAGTCTCTAACAAGTAAAATAACCAGTACACAGTAAACTGATTTGCAGGAATTGAATAGTACACTTATGTTATATCTGCCTGAAACTGTGAAACATTAACTTACATTCAAGCCTATTGAAAAAAAAGTTGTTTTCTTTCATCTCACAATGTGTATTGAAATTTTCCTTTCCTAACTGATGCGAGTAAATAATGCACAATCACAGCTACAGGTATATCAGTTTTGAAATTAGGATGCTATAAGGTTCAGTAAAAACTACATCTTGCATTACAATTCCAGACAAATAATTTTAAGTATACTTTTAGCCTGTGGGAGGCGCACACAATAATACTATAGATTTACATCAAAGAACTAAACATATTTAACACATAATATCATAAAGCATAAAATCTTAAGTTTATATGCATGCATATTTTACAACGCTGTAAACATTCTGAAACGATAAGTATCTGCAATGCATTATTTTATTATTGCATACTTACAAAGCAGAAATTAATTAAAATTTGGCTTTGGATTTTTAATTACCATTTTTGGAAATATACCTGTTCATATTATCCAGACAGATGAATTGGTGAAATTTAAATTAGAGAGGGACTCTATATTTACACATGTAGTTCATAAGTTCACCACATTCTTCAGCACATTCAAAACATGTAGTTATTTAATAAAAAAACGACCAAGAATCTAATTATACATACACAGGAAACATGCTTGAACTACGTTCGAGTGTTGGCATTGGTTTAAGGTACAAAGTTATTAACAGAAATCTTAAAAACTAGTTGAACCTATATACACAGTAATGTTTGATTCTGAGCTATATAGCTAGGTACCAACTTGGTGCTATGTCAGATAGTAGACACCAAACATTACCAAATTTATTTATGAGTTTATTATGGATGTAGGCAATCACAGCACTATGACGTACCAGAAAAACAATCAAGACAAAAACAAATTATCTGGCTCAGTAACTGTCTATGCTTTCTTCATTGCGTTATCACCAGTATTTTTTCCAAGTATCTTATTTTTTAACTACGTTTAACACTCTGAAACGTATTTATTTTCCATGATTGTTGCAATTTGACCTAACTCCTTGTGTCTGACTGAAGCTAATCATGGATAATTTTCCTTGCTTTTTCCTTGTTTCACTTAGATTTATGGAACAATGATGTGCTACAATGTCATATTTTCTCAATAATTCTGTTAATCATTCACTCAAACTACAAGTATATAAACTACTAATCTAACCTCTGAGCTATGCCAATACGGTGCTTATACAAAAAAAAAAATATTGTTGACTTGGTAGCATTTCTGACTCACATTTTGGTCATAATGGGTTCCAATTAACTTATTAAATAAAGAGCATAATTTCATCGAGGTTTTACATTATTTAAGAATAACACTAACTCATTTACTCAATATGATTCTACCCAATCCTTCACTCATTAACTTAGGTAACCAAATACCCCTTGTTCCTACAAATATTACAATGTGGATGTATTTGCACAACTGCTGAAGAAAGTTATCAATATAATTCAAAATGTATGAATTAAGATACAAATACTGAAGTATTGTACATTTTAATAATAATATTAACTTGCTCATCTGGTGATTCAATGCACAAGTACAGCAATAACTGTGTAAGGTGGAGCAAAACAGAGCAAGGTGGAGCAAACAACAGAAAGGAGCAGCAGAGAGTGGAAGGTGAAGTAAACAGAACAAGGTGGAGCAGACAGAGCCAGGTGGAGCAGAGCAATGTGGAGCAGACAGAGCAAGGTGGAGCAGACAGAGCAAGGTGGAGCAGACAGAGCCAGGTGGAGCAGAACAAGGTGGAGCAGACAGAGCAAGGTGGAGCAGACAGAGCCAGGTGGAGCAGAACATTGTGGAGCAGACAGAGCAAGGTGGAGCAGACAGAGCCAGGTGGAGCAGAGCATTGTGGAGCAGACAGAGAAAGGTGGAGCAGACAGAGCAAGGTGGAGCAGACAGAGCAAAGTGTAACAGATAAAGAAAGGTTGTGCAGACATAACAAGGTGGAGCAGATAGAGCAAGGTACAGCAAACAGAGCAAGGTGAAGCAGACAGAGCTAGGTGAAGCTGAGAGAGCTAGGTGAAGCAGACAGAGCTAGGTTAAGCAGATTAGAGCTAAGCTAGGTGGAGCAGATAGACAGAGAAATGTGGAGCAGACAAAGCAAAGTGTAGCAGATAGAGCAAAATGTAGCATACAGGTCAAGGTGGAGCAGACAGAGCAAGGTGGAGCAGACAGAGCAAGGTGGAGCAGACAGAGCAAGGTGGAGCAGATAGAGCAAGGTGGAGCAGATAGAGCAAGGTGGAGCGACAGAGAAATGTGGATCAGATAGAGCTAGGTGGAGCAGACAGAGAAATATGGAGCAGACAGTGCTAGGTGGAGCAGATAGAGCAAGGTGCAGGAGATAGAGAAAAGTGCAGCAGAAAGAAGCAAGGTGTAGCAGATAGAGCAAGGTGGAGCAGACAGAGCAAAGTGTAGCAGACAGAGCAAAGTGTAGCAGACAGAGAAAGGTGGAGCAGACAGAGAAATGTGGTGCGGCGGTAAAATATTTTCCTCGCATTAGAGAGGACCCAGGTTCAATATTCAGGCCTTGCTGATGTTAACTTTTCAGGATTTTCCTAAATACCACAGGATAATGCTGCAATTCTACTTAAAATATTCTCTTTTCTGCCAGTTCCTTTTCCCCTTGCACAAACACCGTAAAGCTGTTTGACATCACATAAAACACCCAAAAAAATTAATAATATTGAAAAACAAATACTGAAACTTATGTATGATTCTCTTTCTCTATTAGCAAGTAAAGACTAGTTGGCCAGAAATGTCAAGGTAACTGTAGGTCTGAATGGAGTAGAGCAACAGAGGACAATGTAGTCACCTGGTGGCAGAGGATGTAGGGTGACAGCGGTGCTTAGTCGACCTCCCCCCATGCTGACAAGATGAGGCGCATCTGCTTGCACCTTAAGGGCTCTACCTGCTTCCATGACTTCCAGCCCATCCTTCTGCAAGGTAGCCATCACCATCTGAAACAACACATTCCACATCACATTACACAAAGGAAACAACAAAACATTTGCACACAATACAAAATTAAAACAGTTTTCAATAAATTCTAATGGAAAGTAGTTGATTGATTACTGGTGTTAAACGTCTCAAAGAAATCAAAGCTCTGCTATTGTATTCTAATCCCTGGCATTTTATCAATTGAATGGATGCATTTTGTGCAATGTACAGAAGCAAAGCAATAGCTCTAGGAGACTTTATACATTCTGGTATAATGATTGTATTACTACTGTAGTTAAATAAATGTAAAAAAATTAAAATAAATAATCGCTAAGGTATATGCAGCATGTGCATCACACATCATTCTGACCCTGCGAAGTATTTAAAGATAAACCCATAATTTTATGGCGTCACAATAAAGATAAAAGTAACATTACTGTAAACACCTATACATTTATCATAACTCTGCACTAGAATTTTCATACCAACAAAAGACCGTAAAAACCACAATTTGCTGCCACTAGAAAATAAGTTAAAAATTTTACTGGAGGACCTAACACACGTGCAACATTTTCTAAATGTTATTCCTATGCAGACACTACACATGCACGTTGATCAGTTTTCGAATGAGCTTTATTGACCGAAACACTGCACACCATTTGGCGACCCTAGTAAGGTGTCACCTATATTAAGTGGGTAAGCAGTTTAAAGAGCATTACAAGGATATAAAAGATTTTTTTTTTCCTTTCGATGCACAACTGCGCAATCAAATACCCTTAATTTGACTGTTTCACACTACACGGGAATGCATAATAATTAAGTAGATGTTTTTGTAAAATTAAACAAAACGTAAGGTCATTACAGAACTGCCCCTAAACGAAAGAGGAAACTGCAGGCCCGCAGCTACCTGCGGCATAATCCTAATGCTAGATCCTAGGAATGACCCCGACCGGACAACAACCAGGAATCGCCTAGGTCGGATGCAAACATTGTAACCGATACACCACAACGGCCACGGAATCGTCAGCTCGGTCCACTGGACACGCAGAAATACGTGGCCTGAGTAATTTATTGCTACGTTGATTTTCTGGTATTTTCCAGCTTTGCGACCCTAATGTCATTTTACTCGTACCTGCATCCCCTAACGTGACGAAGAGCTGTAAGCGTTACGGAGATATTTTCAAATAGTAATCCCATTTTTTCCTCACCAATGATTATCTCGTGAACAGTCGGGCAGCGATATGGATATGAATTGTTATCATCTACGTGAGATTATAATGTAGTTTGGTGCGATATAAGAGACAACAGCCGCTCTCCTCTAGTTCACATTAAGATCACATTATCGTAATGCCACTAAGTTGATGGGGTACTGCGGCCAATGGCGCTACTATACCTACGCCTCGACCCAAACAAACGTTTTGAGCAGGAAAATTCCTGGCAACGTGCAGCTCAGAGGATCAACCAGGCCGAGCTCTCGATCTCTTGCCGACTCGGACACTGTGGGTCATGACTGGATGTCGGTTGCCTGAGTACTCTCCCTCCTAAGCCATGAAATGTAGATTTGAATAAACCATACTCATTCCACTGTCTTCCCCTTCAGGAATTCAGAATCGATGTCACCGAGTTCAGCAATGTGCAACCCAAAATATTGATAATACTGTATGTTAGGCCACTGGAGTCCACACCAGCTCGCTATCTGGCCTATATAGAGATTGCTCTGTTCACGGTGTGGCATTTTCTCTACCAGGCAGAGAGTATTGGCGTTAGGATATTACGCAATTTTCCAGTTGAATCTCTCGGGTGCAAGTTTGTCATAAATATTTAGTTGCGTACCTGAATAAAGATATTTACTACCCATCAAATGTGTTGCTGTTTGTCAATATTAACTAAAAATATGCGTTACTGGCTCAATTGCTAATAGTTTTCAAGGAACTCGTTATTGCCTTCACTTTTTTCTAGTACAGCATATTGGCAACACGCACAACACACAATATAAGGTTGCGGCAATCCAGGTACGGACCATTCTTGTACAATTAAGTGAGAGTAGAGATTTCGGTCAGCGCTCAACATCGAGGTCTTTAGCGCTGGTAAGCGATGCCATGAGGTGAATGTGGAGCAGCGCCTGAACGAAAGGACGAGAGGAAACTGGAGATCCCCGAGAAAACCCACCGACCAGCGGCATCATCCGGCACGATTTACACATGCGAAAACCCAGCGACCAACCCCACCGCGAATCGAATCCGGATCACCTTTTTACGCTGTACAGTAAAACTTAAGATCTGCAAATATACACTTACCTACCTGAACACAATTTTCACGGATAAGGACGAGTGCTGTATTAATTATGAACCACAATAAAATCATGAAAAAACAGGTTTGCCACCACAACAGTAAAAGTATTGTCCCGGTGGCTAATGATTTAAACAGAATAACATGCTCTGTTCGTACAAAAAAGTCTAAAAATGTGGTGTGTCTATTTTACATGTAATGTTAAAAGAAAGTAGTTCCAACAAAAAATCGCTCCAGATCACGGTCATAAAAAAACAGGTCTGGACGCTCGCCTATCTACCAATGTAATTTGCTTGACCCCCTTGTTGTTGGGCTGTAGTTCGCCAAATTATCGAGAGTGTTGTGCGTCTTTGGCGCTGCAATCAGGGCGGTCGGGCTCAAACTCCGCCCACTTTTTTTCCATTGTTTATAATATAAAGTAAATAAAAGCCATGCTTTAGGATTGTGAGCTAAGGAAAAATTTCATAAATCGATAAAAAAAATACGTTTTGATAAATTGTTTATCCTTAACATGTAAACAATTGGAAAAACATGGGAGGGAAGTGGGCGGAGTTTGAGCCCGACCGCCCTGATTGCAGCCAATGACGCACAACACACTCGGAAACTTGGTGAACTGCAGCCTAACAACAAGGGGGTCAAGTTTCCAGGCGAGTGTCCAGACCTGTTCTAATACAGCCGTGCTCCAGACTCAACGTAATTGTAAGGCATGACATGTAACTTATACACTATGAGCTCTCTTGAAATTGCCGCTTTGTTTCTTACCTGTAAGTCCATAAAATGTCACTATGTTATTACTTAAACACTTTATTACGAAGTCGTGTATTACTATCATTCAATTAAAGACCGGGAGTTTATTTTGAAGTCGGTCTCAAAACAACTCCGTAACTTCTGACCGATGGCTATACAATGGCTACGAACAAAAATATACGAGCGTAATATGGAAGGCCTATTAGTTTCGGACGAACCTGCTGACTTACGAAGTAGACATATAATTACGTTTCCACCATCCATTTTTTAATTTTCAAAGAAAATCGCAACATAAGCAAATATATTCAGTTTAATATTAATAACGTGTGTATTCTACATAAAATGCAATTGCAGCTTTCGTTTCTTTGAATCAAACTAACCTTCAATTTTTGGCACTTCACATGCCAAACACACATGCACGTAACGTGTACTGAAAGTATTATAATTTTATATTTTTATGAAATAGTGCTAGTTTTGTAGACGATACTTGTGAGTACAGTTTCCTCTTACGAAACAATTTAAGATCGCATAGTTTTCTCATTACAGTGCGTCAAAGACAACATTTGCATGTTATGCTGCCTTGCAAATAGTAAAAACAAAAAATAACTTACTTAAACGAAATAATTCACTGTTAACTAACATTCCATGAGCTACGCAACAAAGTATTTCGAAGCCCACACATAATATTTTGAATTTTTAAAACACCGAAAAAGTACAAGAAAAAAGTTGAAAATTCAAGAATTTTTTTTAAATTCAAAAATAGTTAACTGAAAGTTTTTATAATATATTTTTTTACATAGCCCATGGTATGTTATTGTACTATGAATTATTTATTTTTAGTAAGTCAAGTGGTTTTCACTATTTGCATAGCAGCGTAACGTGCAAATTTTGACTTAGATGCACAGTTATGAGAAAACTATAAGAGCTAAAATTGTTTCGTAAGAAGAAACTATACTCTCAAGTATCGTCTACAAAACTACCACGATTTCACACAAAAATATACAATTTTGGATTTATTACACTTGAACACCCTTAACTGCCGAGTATGAAGAATCTTCCATTTGTATTATTCTATAATCATCTAAAATACGTTTTAATATTATGTAACTAAACCAGAATAATTCCCCCTTCACCCTTATTAACCAAACACGAATAGGTAAGGTACATATTACCTAAGAAACCCAACGTTAAGAATCTAGTGTCTTACAACTTCTGTTAAAAATATAAGGGAAAGTGGTTGCGTACCGTAAAAAAAAAAAAAAAAAAAT
>PNEQ01004159.1:41227-69834 GCA_003012365.1 Medauroidea extradentata
TGCTGCACTGTACATGGTGAGCCATCCTCCCTTAGGACTGTTAAGGTTGTACATTGTCATTTGAGTAACTGTTGATTGGATATATGACAGGATTTTGTGATTTGTAGTGTTTAATTAATTAATGGTAAATATTCTTGTGCTTTAATTGTCTAAGTTAATTAATGTTCTGTGGAACAGTACTAATTGTGTGCGTAATTAACTGTGTTGTGAGAGTTATAGTTGATTACTGTTTTGTGTATTTCGTAGCTTTGTGAGCTATTAAATCCAGTACTTGATTTAACTCTTTTATTTATAATTATAAGACCTCTATCCCAAAAGAACTCATGGGAATTGCCCACAAATAAAGTTTATGTCTCAAACTTGAACAGTATTTAAACAATACCAGCACAGCAAACAAATTAACGTTGCATACAGCCCTGTTAATTGTAAGTACTGAGCTACCCGCCTGCGCGAAAACATTTTATTAGAAACGATTACTTACTCAGATATGTTCAGATCAGTCAACTTTTACGTCGAAAGAATGTATGTTGGCCGCCAGTGACGTAAATAGGATTTGAGGGGAAAAAACGGGGGGGGGGGGAGGTGTTCATGAGAACAATTAAATGAACACCAACCAACCCTTTAAAAATGGCGGAGGGCGAGAGTCCTTCCCCGGGAAAATTCGGCTTTCATGGTTCAAAATAGTGCAATTTTAGCAGTTTTCGTAACTAAACATTGAATATTATACTGTTAAAAATATGTCATATTTTTCGATAATTTTATTCAAGAATGACAAGGCGTGATGTAACTCCTATCCCCCCTCCTGGCTTCACCACTGTTGTCTGTCAAGTGAATATAGCGGTAGTAATGTTACCCTAAAAATAAACTTTAAATTAAAAAAAAAAAAAAATATTTTGTAACAATTCATAGTCTCGGAAACTATGTCCTGGTTATGAACAGGAAAAAATTCAGTTTAAATTAAGACGTGCACAGTCATAAACAGGCACAACGCCTCGCTGCGCGTGGCCTTGGACGTTCCCGGACCCATTAGACGGCGGACGGCAGGGAACGCCAGACGGCCAATTAGGAAGCTCAACGTTTGGTGACGGACACTTTGTGCCGCTACATGCACAGATTTCGCGAAAAGATTTTGCACCACTTTGTTTCAGAGTCTTGCGTGCGCACCTGCGTCTCCCTTTGTAGTCAGTGATTGGATACCTTAAACACACAGTGCCTGGAGGTTAAACCCGCAAATCACAGACGTGATGTGTCGCAGTTATCCGTGTACTGATAGGCACAGTCAAATGAATAACAATTCTGCCAATATCCATGAAGTTGAGCTGCAGGTACGCACGTAAGACACTAAAGCAAAGTGGGGCAAAAATCTTTTCACCACAAATTCCTGTCCCTAGGTATCTGTATGAAATCGTTAACATTAAACAAATGCATTATTTGTTGTAAATAAAAACTAAAAACTGGAATGATTTTGTTTTCCAGTTGCTTACCTTACCTCAGCATAAATGCCGTGAATCTCTTTTTAGCGTTCCAAGAATAAATTATTTGCGACTCGGAATTTTCTTTGGGCTACAAAAATACAATGCAAGTTGCATTTTATATTTAGCTTTTACGGACGCTGTTGTGAAATTCTGGTGTATGTTAAATTAATTTTGGTTGCATTTTCGTATAGGCCTAGTTATCTGTTGTAAATATTTCTTGAAATTTTAGAACAGTTTGTAATTTATCAACTGCAAAAACCTAACAATAAAAAGGAAAGTGATGAAATTTATCAATAAAGCTTCTTCGTAAAAGCTTTATAATTTATTGAATAAATCGAAAATTCCGTAAAATTAAAACATCTATAAATAAAGTAACAAAACTCCTCCAACCCTACGGATCAATTCCCTGTGATGACCTCCATACAGAAGAGCCTAACAAACGCCCTACAGTATGGCCACCTCAACAGATATCTTCTTCGGACTTTGTAGTTGATTTTAAACCACGTCAGCAGTAGCCCGTAACGTGTAGATTCAGTGTGAATTTTTTTATTTAGGCCTACTTCTGTCCATTGGTTATTTTTTTTTTGTTTATAAGAACGAAGAACATGTAAATTTTGACTTTGAAGTGCCAATATTGGAAAATTGGCTAGTCCATTTTTTTTGTACTAGACAAATTTACTTCCTAGTTACGTCTACAAAACTAACACAATTTCATACAAATATAAAATTACGTTTCCCCATTTTAACACCCTTAATGCCTTTTAACGTCGGTTTTTTATTGCCGTATAAGTATCATTTTTACTTATTTCTCTACAAGTAACGGATAGTGGTTACATTTGTTTAGTCCTAAACAGAACGTAGGTAAATTAACTACACATCTCAGTCGGTGCAATGTAGCTGTATTTTACTGATTTACGATGAAGCACGTCTAAACCATGTATTATTAGCAGTACAGTGAAGGTTTTTCATATTGATTTTAACGTTCAGAAGTCACAAATATTACAACTGTGTGTAGTACGGCGTACCTTGATCGCAGAATCGTTTAATTTAATGAACGTTTATTTTATCTTCTGTTATGCACGCAGTGTGTCACGTAGGCACCTTTCGGAAAATCAGCAAATTAATGTGTTTCTAGTAGGTAACTTACGTTGACATAACAGAAAAATGTCCAGTTCACGATTTTTCCTCACTTTGATGCCTTCAACAAAAGTAATTAAAGTTTATGAACTGACGAATATTGGTAGCTATAGTCATAATGACGAATGTACGAATGCAACCCTTTTCAAATTATTTTTTAAAATATTCGTTTGATGGCGTTAGATTTAAAAAAATTTACTTCGCTTAAACAATATTGTACGCTTAACCTACTATGTATATATAGACTACTGGACATAAAAATGCAATTTTTTTTTTCGAAACACACAAAATTAACTTTAAAAAATGTAGGGAGAAAAATTTAATGTTTGTTTTGTAAATGGTTAACTATTAACTTACACGTAGACTAGGTCAATGTGGAATTGTTGATAGGTAATAATATTAAGTTAGTTATAGAAATAAAGTTGTAGTATTCGAATTACAGATAGAATGGCACAAATTTCCCTAGATAAATAGTGAAATAAACTTATTCAATCTGTTATCCAAGTATGTACTTTTTTAACTTTTTTTTATCTCCCAACACTGACAAATCTTGCAAATCATGACTCTGTTAAAAATTCCGCTCACTTTTACTTCGTGGGCCGGAGTATAAATTAATGTGATGTCATTTCAATTCCTTGTTTGGCCTTCGCCACAAGTGCCGTCTGAACCGTATATATTACATTTTGGCTCATCAAAAAACAAATCACAGTATCTAAGCTCGTTTGGCTGGAGTTGCCGGGAAGAGGGCGCGCTGAGCGAGCAGATGGTGCCGGGCCGGAACGGGAAGGGTCACGTGACCCGCCCGCGCATACTGACACGCGCCCACAATGCGCAAACGCAGAATGACGTGAGTGGACGGTCGTCTGTATTCAAAGCGGCGCGGCGCGGGGACTGCCTGACTGCGGGCACGACGACACAGCAGGGCGCAGAGGCGACACGCGCTCCAGCCGCATGTAAACAAGAACCTCCAGCACTGCTCGCAGCAACCTACGCACGCCTCCTTCACGTCATACATATATGTATATATACATTCCCTACCGAAAGCCATAGCGTGAGCTACGATAGGAATACTACGATAATATTCACAACAAACACCAGAGGTCGCGATTGGCGCAATAGCTACAGCACTTCCGCTTCCCACCAAGCAGCAAGGCGATCCGGGATCGAATCCGGCGTGGGTCGGTCCCCGGATTTCCGCATGTGGGCAGGACCGGATTTAAGCTTCTAGGCACCCTAGGCCTGTCACTCTAAGCGACCCCGCAGCCTCTGTTTTCCTCCCTTCCTTAACAACTTCTGGCGTCCTTCCTCCGTTTTTAGCACCACACTACTTAAAATTACTCTGCTCTGTACAATAATAGTAATAACACAATAATAATTTAGCTTTGTAACAGTTATTTGAAAATAAGTAGCTGGACTGGCCATAGAACAGATCAAACTAATAGAGACAGCATAAGTCAACAATTCCAAACGTAAAGCCATTAAAACATTTTTTACTTGTCGCCATATTTGTACTTTTAGTGATGGGAAATTCTTGACATGTTCTCCTTGATAAAAGTGCGTCCTTGTGAAAGTTGCGCCCTAGGCCTGGGCCTATTGGTAAATCCGGCCCTGCATGTGGGACTCATGCCGGACGATACCGCTGGTCGGCGGATTTTCTCGAGGATCGCCCCCACATTTCTGCACTGCTCCACACCCACATCATGTCGTACCCCTCGCCAACATTAATTAAGAGGGTGTGGTACATAATTCAACGCTAAAAGCATTAATCTATAACTGTAGGTTTCTTTAAGCCAATTTACGAAAAGTTAACAATAGCAATTGATTATTTCAGCGTTTATTTATATACCATGCGCTTAACTCAACAACAAAAACTTGACTTCGCTATGCCATGTCGGCGCCACAAAGCATATTAAAAATTGCTTCGCCTCCATTTTTGAAACCATATTCCCAATTCCAAAATTCAGTAGGCCTAACACAATTTTTTTCTGATAAACTTGCCGCAAAATTAACCTGCAACTGAAAGATACATTTCGAACTTATAAATCAAGTGTCTGTATTTTGCACGGTTCTAGCAGCATAAACCGATGCATCTTCTATTTAAGCAGCTGCAAGAAAAACACGACTAGTACGAAGATCTAGGCTCTACTGAGTGACAGGCCATACATGACATATGGCAGGCCGTAGTAATACACTATTGGTAAATTGGCTTAAGTTAAACTTACATGCACACACAATCATTCCTAAAAAGAAGGGGGATGTCTTAAACAGCATTTTTAACGAAAGTGTTGACTCATTCATATAAAATGTACCGTAGTTACATTTTCAAAATTGTATCGGTTATGGTATCCACAATAATGCACCTAAAACATCAAATTAATTATACTAAAAGTTCGTCCACTTTATTTAGGCATATTAAACCTTTGAATAACGACGAATTATTTTTCGCCATAAAGTGATCAAAACGTCACGCGGCACGTCGACTCTCTTGATTTCCTTGTATGAACTCGCGACAAATCACTGTACGTACCTATCAAGTGACCTTTTACCACATTATATTACATTACCATTAAATACGCCATGAAACACACGATACCTTGACATTTGCTTTGAAAATGCAGTTTAGGCCCGGCTTTTACACACACCACACATTGGAATTTCGGGGGACGATACAATTGTCAGATATCTCGTATAAGGCATTGAACATTATTTTTATTTAATTGTAATGCAGCAAAACACAGTGAATTTTTTTATTAATTGCAAATTGTACAGCTTCCCGATATGAACAATAAATGTTCCTAGGAGCATAATGTGTAAATAAATAAATAACAAGTTCCATAGCCTACAGTATTTGTAGCCTTGTGTGTAGGGCCACGGCAAAAGTAAGAAAAAAAGGAGGTGGGGGAATTATGTCTCACTTCTCTTTTTCTTTTTTTCAGAATGACACGGTTTATTTGAAGGGGAAAAATGTACTATCACAACCAAAGCGTCAAAACACATTGCAAGAGAGTATTTTTTTTTTTCAGCAATTAGCGCCTTCCTCAACCCAGCCACCCCCCCCCCCCTAAAATCCTTCAGGAAGAATAGTTGACATGGACCTGCTAGTGGCGCGCGCGCGCATTTGTACATACAAGTTCCATTATGCTACTTCAAACATTCACATAGGTAAATCTATACCACATGCAGTCTGCAATAATTTATAAATAACGTGTTTCTTATTTTTATGCTATTATTTTAAGCCTGTATCCTTCACAAAAAAAAAAAAACAAATTTAGTAAATACACTTATAATTTATTGTCCCTACACTTTATCAACTTCTTTGACTATTTCCGATTCTACATTTGATAGAATTTACAGAATCTGTGAATGTAGGCTAGTAAAGAAATCTAACTGACGATTAAATACATTTTGAACAGCCAGCACTGCAATTGTTTAAAGAATAAATTATACATGGGATTACACGTTTATTCATAGGCCCCTGCTGAAAAAAAATTCTGACATCATACCCACATACTATCTCTTTTCTATGATCATACCGGTTGCACCAAAATGCACGGACCTTCTACGTTTCGAGCTCCTTCAATAAACAAGAGAACTTTATTATGGACAACATGTACTGTCAGTAACAAAACGAATGCGTATATAGGAAGAAGCCGATATGTTCTAACTACACGAGTAGCATTTACAAATTTATTAGTACTAACCGTACAAATTTATTTTAAAATGTCTTCCGCACAACCTGCAGGTTATTTTACGTACACAGTACATGCTTGTGTATGTAAATTATATGCATGTGTGTGTATACTACAGTAGTGTAGGCCTACCTCTAAAATTCTACACTATACAACAAGCGTTAAAATATCCGCTGCTTATGTGTTTGCTGTACCCGTAGTGGTGTACACTGTGTAATGTGCTATACTTTAAAAATAAAACAAACTAGAGAAAGAGAGAGAATATGCAACTGCATTTCATTCATCGTAGCTGTCAAGTACATAACCATGTTTAGCTATTTGCGTTTTCATAAATAAATAAAGCTGAATCAACTTCAGAAAAATTTTTCAACTGAAGCCGCCTCACCCAGTTCTGGAGTAGCTACAGCAGACGAGTGGTAGGATTTCCAAGTTCTTGAAATCACCGCAGCAATATCGACAACGCACGAACACGCAACATTTTGTCTCCCGCGACCCGCACTGAATGAACTAAAGTTATGTCATCAAAACAAACGAAGTACGGAAAGGCAGACGCGCCTAATTCCGATCAGCTGCACCACCTCCAACACAGAATCTCTACGTGCATAACCTGAACAGCAAGAATGAAGCCGAAGCGTGATGACGAATGATAACACGGGGGGGGGGGGGGTGTTTCTAAATCTCAGCTACACCGCTAGAGCGCAGCACCGGTCGGCTCAAGTCTTTCGGCGTGGCTCTAGGCACTCTGTGCTCTAGCCCGACGAACGTGTCGAAGGGGAGAGACGACAGCACGGGTCACGGCAAAGAAAAATTACAGCATATGAAAGCGTTAAAAAATAGGATTTAAAAAGAACTCAAATATTCAAAATTAATTATGAAAGACTGTGATCTACGAAAAATGCATAATATACATTTTCATTACTTTCTTATGAACTCTGTTTTCTCTTCGTTAATGCATGGCTATTTTCGTAATTAATGTCATTAATCAATCTTTGCAAAAAAAAAAAAACAGATATGCCTGCTATTAAGTAGGATGTCCAAAATATTAATACATAATGGAGAAAAGAAGTTCCCCTCAGCTAACTATGAAAGGACACATTTTTTTGTTTAAGAACTTATAACTAATTTTATTTATTTTTATTTATTTATTTTCACAGGTTCCACTGAGTCATCTCGACTCATTACCAGGATAATAAACACAAACTAAAATGTAAGGATTCATTTTCATTTTTAAAAAATTGCTGTAGTTTTTAACTTATTGAAAAATCTATAACAAAAAAGGACAGTTTGTTTCTTCATCTTTTATGCATTGCTATACCATTCAAACGATTGTGATGAAACACTGGTGACTTGTGCATGTGCCAGTAACTGTTTCTGTTTGGGAGATAGTGGAGGATAAAATGATGTAATGGGACAAAATGTGGTATCCAAACAATTTTGTCTGAAAAAAAACCTCTAATGAGTTGTTATGCATGTGCCCACAAAAGTTTCTGCAAAAAAAATTGGGTAGGTAAAGCCTGGTACACAAAAAAAAAAAAGTATTCCAACACAGCTAATACACATGTTATAACTGTGTAATCTCACAGCAACAAGGTCAGCATAAACAACTGGTTTCTTGCACAGCCTACATCATTCACAAATTTTGTGGAGGCCAAACCCAGTATATGTACAGTGATTTTGAAAATATATTTTTACAGGAACATAATTTTCATATGAACGATCCCTACACTGTTTTATCACAGATACTATATTATAATTCATACCTAATTTTTTCGGTAGCAATAAACCTCAGAGTTTTTCAGATTTTTGCACCCAAAGTAACACAAATTTTATTCTGAAAACAGGCCAAAATCAAGCAAAATATTTTTTGGACACAAACAGTGCATTGTTTTGTGAACACCTACACAGAATTTTGCATCACGTATTACTTTAAGTCATGAATTTTTTTAGAGCATTCCGTTAAAAGCGTTTTGAGTTTTTAGCACCAATGTGAACAAAACTACATAGCATGACCTTAAATGACATGATAAATTTTAACACAGGCACTGATCCTGTACTTCTGAAATCAAATTCAACCATATTTAAAATTACGTGGAAACAGGTACTATATTCTGCCTATAGAAAAAGATGTGTTGAAAACAGCATGAAATTTTTTTCCAAAATGACAGGTTTTTACTTCTTTCATGGCTTTTGCAAGACAAAAAAATTAACAATTTATCACTTTAGACTTAGTTTGACCTTCCAATATTTTTCAAAGCAAATTACAGTGAATCTCGTCAAGTTGCATACAGTATTTCAAGATTCTGCTACAAACTGGAAAATTTTTTAAACTGGTTTGAAAGATTTTTGAAATGGGAGTGAACGATTTAGAGGTGCAAGACAATTATGAAAACTTAAAACAGCACAGTTCACTGATGATTACCAAGATGAAGACAAGCACATGTATAATACAGGATGACAAACTGTAATATTGTGGACATACGCCACTGCGATGTATGTCGTCCCATAAATCTTAGAATGAGACTAAGAAAAACAAATAACAAAAACTTTTACTTCACTTGAAGACGGAAGCATATGTCAGCTCCCTATACGTCGCGTAAAGTCAGCCTTTGGAAATGTACTGTGTTCTTTTGTGTTTTCGTCGTTGTGTCGTCTAGTCTGTTGTCTGTGATGTCATCGTTATCCTGTTTTGTGTCCATTATTGTTTCCTCCCAGTATTTTCTGTGCTGTCTTAATTGTGATGACCTGTGATTTACATTATTATTTTGTATTTCTACTTTTATTTTTTCTTGTTTATTTTTTTTTCCTTTGTTTGTTGTTGACTAATTGCTTATGGGATCTTTCAGGTTGTGTTGTTTGGGTTTATGGTTGTGTTGACAATAGTCAACTAGGCTTGTTTTCTCTCTTTGTTTTATTTTTGTTGTTTGTTTTTCTTAGTCTCATTCTAAGATTTCTGGGACGACATACATCGCAATGGCGTATGTCCACAATAGTACAGTTGGTTATTCTGTCCCATTACAAGAAACATTCAAGGACATTATAAGACAGGAAAATAAATGTAATGAGGTATAGTCACTAATGACATTGATAGTTTGTGCCATCATTGTTTCTTCTAGCCATCCATCAGTGAAGTCATCATTACGGCATCCACTCTTGTGATGAAGTTTTGTTTTTTCTCTAGTTTTTCAGTTACCTTGGTACTTAAATTTATGTTTTTCATTCAGAAATGTACTTATATTCCCCATTTCTTGTAATCTAACATTAGTTAATTCCTTGAGGGATTTTGTAACATTATATATTTATATAGTATTGATTATGCTAATTTTGGCTAGTTTACCTCTTTATTTTTCTTGCTTGGTTTTCTGGGTAGTGCTGCAATGGTATGTCTATGCTGATCCCATAAGTATATTTTTAATACACAAAATCATAAAATAAAATGAAAAGTAATTGTTTTATATAATTTAAAAAAATTATGTGACTGTTGAAAGAACAGTCAAAAATACTATCCAAACAATTAAAATTATATAGTATTTTTACAAGCACTTAGCCACAACCGGTTAGTTATGAAAGGTAATATATCTTGCCAAACAGACTTATATATTTTACTTGCATCAATGCAGCTGTAACTAATCTTATTTTGACTAATATTTGACCCATTGGGTCTCGTTAAAAACTGTTAACCTAAATAAAAAAATTGGAGTTTCTTCCTTAGGTTCTGGAACTTGTTACTTTCAGTGAATGTAAGAGACAAATTGAATAATTTAGTTTACCTTTAAAAAATTTAAATTACTTAAATATTTTAACTAAAAAAATTGTCTTCTTTACCATAATAGCACTCTCAATGGATAATGCCTACACACTGCGCAACATTAATTTACTATCCTGCTTCCTAGTCGATATTTGCACTAAAAAAACTGTTTTAAATGTTGGGAATTTAACTGTACTACAGTATTGATATTTATAAAGGTATCAAAATATTTAATGACAATAATTGTACCAGTATTTTATGAATAACTATTTCAAACTCCAAGCAAACATCTGATGTGAACATGCCTGCAAAAGAGCAAAGAGCACTGCTAGTACTGTACAACCATGTATACATCTCAAGTTTACATACAATTAATGTGTGAAAAAGTAATCTGTAATGTTTCAATAAAAGTTTTTACCAATATCCCTTCGCATTTCCCAGTGTGCAATAAAATTTTTGTACAATACAAAAGTGTAGGCACTTACAAAAGAAAATAATAGTACTGTACAAAAATTAATTAAAAACTGACACAATGTATACAAAATATAAGAATGTGTAAAATAAAAATATGTCAATAATTTCTACTCAAGCTTAAAGTAATTTGCTCGGTGTTTATATTATTAAATTTTTTGACAAGCCAATGAACCAGTTGTCAGAAACCTACAAAATAAAAAAAAAAAAACACAGCTTCTATCTAAATCCTTACCGGTAATGTTTTTATTTTACCGTGCATTCCACAAATCCCATATACTGACCATTCTAAGGTATGTAGAGCAAGACCCGTACTGCAGCCACAGATACACCTTGACAAATAAATTCCTTCTGAGTGCTTGATTTATGCAAATTCATTGTTATCTCAAATCAGTCACAGCAGGTGACTGTAAATGTATGACCTGGTAGCAAGGAATAAATGATAAAAGGTGCTGAGAATCCAAAAGCTGATTGGCTTAAAGGAAATTTACACATTATAAAATAGCGTAGTAACAGAAAATTGTTTACAATGAATCCAATCATAAAAAATTTTTTTATATTTTATAACTGACTTTTGGTAAGAATATGCACAAATTTAAATTTCTTCATTGGCCAGGTTTTGGCACTTGGTGATGGAAAATTTTGTACAGTATTAGACTTAAGTACCAAGACAGAATCTAGAATTTCTGTTTATTAGTTGTTGGGTGAGGAGGTAAGGTGTTGAAGTGGCAAGCTTCTATGTGCAGATGTAAGTCTAGCATTTCATTGATTTGTGACGCAGAAGGATAATACCGTCCCATTAAAGTTTGTAAAAATATTTTTTAACTAAACAAAACAAATATTTCAAATAACTGTGATATTACGTACTTATTTAAGTTTTAAAAATTTATAGGAGAGTTTCACATCAATGTAAGGGTTTTAATGAAAAAGAGTAATGTCCTTCACGAATGCCTTTCCCTTCTGGATCTGCCCCGACAAGAAACAGATAAATAATTCTTTTGCAGCATGCAAATATAAGATTTGTGGCTGAATGGAGCTCCACATATTTGAAGAAAATATATTCACTGGGAACAGCTATATCAGCGAGGTATTTCTTATCAACAGCAATTTTTCACTGGTGATGCCAGCCCTACAACAAACTGTGTTATTAGTTGTCGTACAACAGTTGCCGCAGAGCAGTTTAGGAGTCAAGATGTTCACCATGTCGTTCTTCCCTGGACGTAAATTCTACTGAACATGTCTGCGATGTTATTCTAAAGATGGCGGACAGTATGTTACCAATGTGTAGAGAAAATTGCACATATGTGTAATAACATTTCTGTATACATGAAGACTTATGTACACATAATATTATTTCCAAAAATTTGTATTACCATCTTTGTACCTTTATTCGCCAAATTTTGTAAATTTATTTGTGCATTTACGAAACTATTTTTCTTCCATTGTCTGGATTTTCCCACATTCGTTTTTCGTGCTTTTTTTTGCAGTGTTTTAACATTTTGTAGTTGCATCCAGTGGTGGCTCGTAAATGTATATTTTCCACACTGAAATGTAAAATTTTTCAAAGCAAGACCTTTTGGAATTTTACAGTTACTATCTAATTGTCTAAACATATTCGGCATAAACTACCTTTTCAGTGCAGTTTGTACAGCATTAGTTTATAAATGTGGCCAGTCTGGGCATGAACTTTTAAAATTTAACTTTAACTTTATAAGTAAGTTTTTATCTATTTGCTAAAATTGTCTATACTTAATCCACAGTTAATTTGATCCAGTACAAAGGACCACACAGGATGAGGAATCTCAAAATAAATGCACTATCTTACATCAGTAAAATAACATTTAGCACCATAAAAAAATTGAATTTCATTATCCTTTCCAGTTAACATGTTAGATGACTCATCCATTCAATGATGAGACCTTTGTCGAAGCTTGACCATACAATTGCTGCAATCTAGCTGTAGGAAAAACTAGCTGTGCCACTAGGTGCAGCTGCAGCTGAAGGCATGAAGTGAGTACTGCATCCGCAAGATACGGATAAAGGAGTGAGCACAGTTTGGCTTATGAATGTATCCAATGTTACATCTCCTATTAGAGATGACGTCACTACTACTACGTGCATGCACAGGTAATCCCAGTAGAGACCACACACTTGTCAACCAACCACAGAGACAGGCATTTGTGATAAGTGAAATAAAAATGACAACTACATTGACACAAGTGGGTGTGCACATGCGCTTGTGCACTTAAACATTGTTCATCATTCCAAATGCATAGTAAATTAAATGAAAATTTGTGCAAGTCATGACCAATGAATGGTTGAATCTACTACAAAAATATTATAATCAAAATAGATAGCTGGCTTTCGCAGCCATTGTCTGCATTTTCTTGGCTTGTGGGTGTGAGCCGCGTCTGAAGATTGACAAAGACACACACCCACAAGCCAAGAAAATGCAATATTATAGTCATATTATGAGTCACCCTTAGTAAGTATTAGCTGGTTTTTTATAGGTTTCACATCTTTTTTGGTTTTATTTTTAAAAAGGTCTGATGATCTTGCCATCTCATCAGTGATGGTATACATTCTTCCTGTTGCAGTTCTTGATGAAACTTTCTTTAGAAGATTCTCAATTTTCACATCCAAAATATCTTGCTTTGGCTGTGGATAGCAAAAAGAATGTGCAGGTCCTCTAGGATGTAAGAAACTTACTTTGATTCCATTTGCGTCATGTTTTTTCACAAGAATACAGGCAAGCCACCTAAAATTGTCGTATGCAACAGTGACAAATCAAGATTCAATATTTTCTATCTCTTTTGATGATCCATCTGACATTGCAAGCTCTTCAACGGTTCTTTCATTGCTAAAAAGAGTAATTCTTTGTCTCAATCTGCGTTTCTGAAATTTGGATGACCGCATGAAATTTGTGCATGCCTTTTACAGTATTAGTTTTTACAAAGCGTTGTGTCAGTATTTTTCCATTTTCATTATATTCCTCTGTGGTGTAGTATTTAAATTGGATACCTGGAATGTGTACGTTAGCAAATTCAAACAACTGATGAGGTGTCATTATTTGATGATCATAAGGTCGCTGCAAACTTGCCTTAGTTGCTAGTCGATTTACAGTCCCGCCAAGACCATCACAGGCATTTTTACCATGTGATGTGGCAAATAAATGCCACTCTGCATCAATTCAAAAGTCATTTTTGTGTAAACAAATATTTAGAAAGTTCTTTCAATTTTTATACTGGCCTGTACAACCATCTGAGAAGTAATACATTTTTTGTAGGTTCGGAATAGATTCTTTAAGAGCAGGTATCAAGTTTTTTTTTTGAAGAGGTTAAATACAATGGTGCTGTGAGTCACACACTCTGATATGAAGACATAATTGAGATGTTTCAAATTACCATCTTCTCCAGCACCATAAATTACAAAAGGATGGAAGGTGGCCTGGCTGTTAGTCCGGTGATATGATTGAACCTCATCTTGAAGAAAATGAATAATTTTCAGCAAAATCACAAATGATAACAAATTCTCCTGCTTTTAGGCTTGATTTGACATAGTTAAAATAATCTTTTTGCATGTTTGCTATAAATGAATGGGTCTTCAACTTCTACAGTTCTTCCACAAATTCCTCTATAAATTTATTCCTCTCTTTGATAACAGTTTCCAAGGTACCTCTATCTACAGACAACCACTTCTTATAGGTTACACTATTAACCATTTTATCTTCAAACTTCTGTTTAAGTAAATCCTCAAAATGACTTTCCTCAGGACACTCTTTACAGTTATTCATCCAACAATTGGGTGATGGAGGATTACACCAAAGAGTATGGAAGGATAAAAGAGAGTTCATTTCCAGGTTAGACCTCTTTGCTTATTTCTGTTGTGTTTTCGGCTCACTAACTCTTCCAGAGGTACCAACCACGCAGCACGAAATTCTATCTGAAATAATGTGGTGTGCATTGGCCATGTTTGCTTACATCGTTAGCTAGTATCGCAATCTCGTCGTTGGTGGAAGTAAAATTATTGGTAAAGGCGATGCTATATATTAAGTGTGTGTGTAAATTGTGACTTTTTTTTTTAATTTGTAAGACCACGAAAAAAATTTATCTCGCCGGGGTACGGATTCGAACTTACATCCCTGTACTTACTACACGCCCTTTACCACTCGGCTATCAGTAAACATTTGTGATTGTATTGCTATGATCAGTATATAAGTAATCTTTACGTTTATTTTAAAAAAAATTATTCATATCTGTTAAATATTTCTTTGAAACTTTATATTATACTGTAAAAAATTTTGTCTAGCATGTCTGAACTTTGTAAAGGAACGAAAAACCTTCATATTATTATTACGTGAATTAATGGCTACATAATTTTATAAATTGAACATAAAAAGTAATTTTACTCAATCAAACATCGCACTAACTATACTTTTGTTTCCACATTTCAAAATTAAAATTATATTTACTCTCGTCCAATTTAAAATTTGTTAACGGCTTTCACAAGTTAGACCAACAACAGTCAGAAAGTCTAACTCAACGCCATAAACAATTGTTGGAGAATTTTCTCTATTTACGAAACACTTTAAAACCCTTCAATTTCAAAAAATATCTTCTAATTAATTTACAACAGCATTAGTATCGCTAAAATGCTTAAGTGCAAAACAATACTTCCAACTTTGAATCAAGTGTTGATGTTGGTACAACCGGAATCGTTAGTCGTCAATAAGAGGAAGCATTTGCCCTATCTAGTGAAAGGCCCCTGGATTACACATAATTTATATAAACAGTCTTGCCAGTTTTTTATTGTTGGATTATCTCCAACCAATGTCAGACTGTTTAATTTAGCTCCATGCATCATTCTTCACATTCTTATGAACAGTGCATACACATACTGTATGTGTTCCACTCTTCCCTGCCAATATGTAGTTTTGTGGTCTCAATTCACAAAATTTTGAAAAGCCAATGTGATGGATATTCTGTTTTGAACATTTGATACAGGTCTAATTCATTCAGATTTGTTAAAACCAGTTGTTTTTGCAGGTGAACTTTTTGCTGACTGTCCCTACTAACCACATCATCTTTCCTCCCAGGCATCAGTTTAATAACATCATCTCTGTTATAAGATTCTAGATCATGCTGAACAGTTGTTGAATCTAAAGTTTTTCCTGGCTTGGGGTTTGGACTTGAAAGGATTCCCTTTTCATGAACTAATTTTTTTACTGCTCTGGTAATGAAGTCACTAATTGCAAATTCCATTTTGAATTCTCCGGCGACTTCAACTACAAGGCAAAACAGATAATACAATCATTTTTTCACTCTGACTGGTGGTTCGGGAAAATTTGTTTTTTAATTCGGTTAAAATTTCTAAATCATCTTATACTGTTGCTGATTTTTCTACGTTCACGTTCTCAGGTCCAAGAAATGTTGTTTCAATACACAATTTTACTTTTTCCAGTTTTTGTTCTTTGTAGGAATCTACTTTAAGCTTTTTTTCTCAATTAGTGTTTCTCCTACTAGTTCCAGTGATTTACTTAAATACTCCAAAGAAGAATATTACAGTCTACATAATAGTCATTTTCACCCTGCATTTTTGTGCTCTCCTGATCAAAGGTTTGTTACTTTGGTTCATGCTCTTTTGAAAATTGTTTGAGTTATAGCCTACATTCATCACATATTTTCATACTTGCCTCAACAATTTCCAAACCTAAAGAACACATCCACTCAGTCACAGTCCTCAGCTTACCTGATTTAGAATGTCCAGTTTCTTTTAAAGGATTACAGAATTTTACAGAAAACACTGCCCAGCTTGTCTTATTCTGTTCAGCTGCCATAAATAAACTCATACAACAATCACATTTTCACAGTCTGCAAGAATTAACCTGTATCTTCAGATTTAATTTAAAGTTCCACTTATAAGAGATAGCAAAATTAGACCAATTGAAAACTACAATATACTGTACATACTTTCAATACTTTCATTCTCATGAGTGAGCAAGTAGATACAGGCACTGTACACACCATAAAGGTAACATATAGTAGAGAGAACACGACGTCACAAATGTGTGTCCAACATGGTCTCGAGAGTTTGGTGTGGTTTATTCAGGTTTTCTTGGAGTGAAAATGCAGCTATGTCGTTTGAAACTCATGGCGTACCTTCCAGAATATATATTTAGTCATGTGGTGTCACCAAGATCTCTGTTCAAAACCTTACAGTAAGTACGTAGTGTCATCGTACCAGGCCGCAGGCCAGGATGAGTTGCGCCTAGTCGCAGCAGGTGTTCGCAGAGTGTGTCAGTGGCAGGTGTGCGCTGGTTGGTAATGGCAGATGTGCGGTACTTGAGTGTGTGTGGCGGATCAGAGGCGGCGGCAGGGCATGTGTGAACTTGACACCGACGAGCAACACCTGCCATCCCGGCCGCCGCACGGCCATCTGCCAGTGCAGGACACATGGCTTCGCCGCCCCCTCCCTATATCAGCGCATGAAGAAGGCAGTCTGGAAGCAGCAGCCGTGACGGAAGGAATGAGAGTGACGTGCCACGATTCGGAACTCTGATTTGTCCAGCGAGAAACGTAACGTGCGTGTGCAACTATCCGGCCCAGTATTCTACTTTGTTTTGCCGTTTTGAGCTGGCTCACTTAAGTCCCGGCCTAGGGTATGGGGGTGTGGACCGCCCCACAAGTGTCCTCCATGTAAGGTGTAGTTTTCTCCAGGTCCTCCCTGCTCTCCCCGATACGCAGCTGTTTCGACTCGCCAGGTGAGAGAGGGGCACGCCGGCACGAACAGACCACGACCCATCGAGCCTCGTGTTCCCGGCTACACGCTTAACAGGGTGGCGCCCAGAGCATTCCAACGCAGCTCCGTTCCTACCTCACTCTCACCGGACACGGCGTCAAGACAAAACCAAGATCTTACAGTTCCATGCGAGTAATAACCCCATGCAGGAACATCCTATCATAGTTATGAATAAAGGTCACCAAAATGAAACTAGTTGGCATACTAAATTTTGAGGTCTCAGTTTAGATGACCAGTCAAACTGGAAGTCACATGTGGAAAACATTACCAACAAATTAAGTTCATCGTGTTTTATGATTCTTCAGCTATCAATGGCTGTCTCTACAAATGTACTCAAAACAGTATACTTTGCGCAGTTCCATTCAATTATGTCCTACGGCATAATGTACTGGCCCACCCTTTACCCTGGCCTTCTCCCACGCACATTGTGACCGTGCCAGAAGGCGGGAAACTCATGCTTAATGTAGACTGTCATCGTACCAGGCCACAGGCCAGGTGGAGTTGCGCCTGGTCGCGGCTGGTTTTAGCCGAGTGTGTCAGTGGCAGGTGTGAGCTGGTTGTTAACGGCAGATGTGCGGTACTTGATTGTGTGTGGCAGATCAGTGACAGCGGCAGAGTATGTGTGAATTTGACAGCGACGTGCGACACCGGCCATCCCGGTCGCCGCACTGCCATCTGCCAGTGCAGGACACATGGCTTCGCCGCCCCCTCCCTCTACCGGCGCATGAAGAGTCTGGAAGCAGCGGCCGTGACGGACGGAACGAGAGATGTGACGCGCTTCGGGGCTCTGATTCGTCCAGCGAGAATTACGTAACGCGCGTGTGCAGCTATCCGGCCCAGTGTTCTACTTTAATTTGCCATTTGGAACTGGCTCGCTTAAGGCCCTAGGGTATGGGGGTGTGGACCGCCCCATAAGTGTTAATGTAAGGTGTAGTTTTCTCCAGGTCCTCCCTGTTTTTCCCGATACGCAGCTGTTTCGACTCGCCAGGTGAGAGAAGTGCACGCCGGCACAAACAGACCACGACCCATCGAGCCTCGTGTTTCCGGCTACACGCTTAACCGGGTAGCGCCCCGAGCATTTCGACGCAGCTCCATTCCTACCTCACTCTTACCGGACACGGCGTCAGTAGCTAATATTTACTTTTAACTAAAAACAGCTGTGAAAAAGAAGACAGTAACGTGGCAAACATTGTTTACATTTGTTGTTCTGAAATTTCTACGCAATTACACTATGCAATAATATGGTAGCATGCTCTCCTTAGTTCATATATTCATATGGTACCAAAATAACCCAACATAGTTGTGATTACTACGCAATTATTATCTTGTCTCTCAATATTATTTCAAATCTCCGGCACATATTTCACTAAAATCACGTGACACATGTTGAACACACAATTTCGTACGCTGCTGTATACATGATACTTACTCCCTCTACCTACCATATATTTACTCTAAGGCACGGTCGTAGAAGTACAGGTCTGGACACTCGCCTATCTACCAACGTATTTTGCTTGACCCCTTTGTTGTTTGGCTGTAGTTCGTCAAGTTAGGTACCGAGAATATTGTTTTTTATTGGCGCTTCAGTTAGGGCAGTTGGACTCAAAGTCCATCCACTTACTCCCATTGTTAAATTTATAAAGTAAATAAAGATTGCTGGAGCCTTTTTTTAAATTTGTGAGCGAAGGAAGTATTTCATAAATTGATAAAAATACGTTTTTATAAATTGTTTATCTTAGTAGTGAGAAGGAAGTGGGCGGAGTTTGAGTCCGACCGCCCCAACTGAAGCGCCAATAAAACACAATATTCTCGGTAACTTGGTGAACTACAGCCAAACAACAAGGGGGTCAAGTTTCCAGGCGAGTGTCCAGATCTGTACTTCTATGGCCGTGCTCTAAGGTACACACACTTGTAATTAAAAACACCTGATTCCAAAGACTACAATAATAATGTAAAATGTTTACTCTTAGGATCTGGTTGGAACAGATACATTGGTTGGAATAAACTGCTTTCTCTCTGTAAGAGACTGAGAAAGAAATGTTCTGCCATGAAGAGTGATGTCTATGACCACAGAAGTGTTGTTTATGTTAACAATATAAGAAAAAAATTGTTTGTAAGGCTAGAGAAAATTCAGGAACTTATTTTCATTGTTTAGCCAAATGGATTTATTTTAATAGAATGTATAATACTAAAGCTGTACGTCACATAGCTGTAGAAATTTTTCTTAGCTATTAGCATCAAATTTCCAAATTACAATAATAGCAGATTCACATTACAATTAATTTACATATGAATCAGCCTCAAACCTTTGATTTGGTCAATTTACTATGAGCAGCATTAAAAGTACATGAAGGAATTTTTTTCTCCCATATACACCATTGTATTTTCAAAATGGTCAAGATGTTTGTGTATTTAACAATTTTATTCTCATCAACAAATTTTTTCTCCATCTCCAAATTTGGTATACACATAGCCAGTACTTGCAGAAATAATATATGTTTTTAAGAAAAAAATTGAAGGTGTTTTTGAAATTTTCAAAAATAAAAATTTGGAAAAAAAATAAGTTTTATTATTATTTGCTAGAAGTACACTGTGTTGCATATCAAATTAAAGACCTTGAAAAGAGCTTTAAAACTAGCTGTAAATGAGCTCGCTGGCATCAGTGGTTGTAGATCTACAAGCATTTTTTGTTGACTAAGTATGGAGATTTTGGCTATATTTGCAGTCTTTAAATACGTATTTACTTTAAAAAACACTACCAACACAAAAAATTTTTTAAAAATTGTTTTTATGGTGTACTGAATGATTACAACTAACAAATAAAATATCATTTGAATCTGAAACATGAAGACTCAAACCACTGGTTGATTTGACTTGGAATGACCCGCAGAATCATTTGTACTGAGCAGTCGATTCAGAGCACAACTAAGGAACTGAGGGAGTACTTTACTGGAAACCGAGCATTGAAGGAATATTATGAATCCAGGTGCGAAGTAGCATTTTCTGTAGGATACTAACCAAAAAATTAGAACTCTCTCTTTCCAATGTTGTTAGATTCAACAATTGCAGCTGCTTGCTTGACTTAAGCTTGGGAAATGTATTCATGCTTTCAGAATAGCCTCATATTTAAATAACATATAACTACACATATAAAACTGTGACAAGTCCTATTAAGCTTTTTACAACTCAGTTATGAAATAGGCCATGGCCCTGAATTATGGGGTAACTAAACCAACAGAAACATATGAATATTAACCGCTACGTCTCAAATTTACATGATATTTTGTATATTAGTTATACCATCTTAATATATTATAAATATACTTATTTTAATTATTTTTCTTGTCATGCAATTTATTTCAACACAATTTTCTGGCAAAGAAAAACGTGCTTAGCAATGTCACAGTAGTGAGTACTTTTCTAATTTAAATGACTTGGTGACTGTTAGTTCATCTATTCCTGACGTCAATTTTAAACCAAAATTGCATAACGTATACAGTATCAAAAAGTAAACCATATCCTTCATTATACGCCCACATATGTTGAGTTATTGACTAGTTCGTGGTTCGTATATTTTTATTTATCTTAAACGTAAGAAAGACTAAAACAATAAAACTTAAGATAATTAGAATTTTTTACAATTAAATGTTTTGAAAATTAAGTTTTTAATTTCCTACGTCATCAATAACGTCATTTTTCCTTCTCAAGGCAGTATCAGTATTGGTATAAGCAATAGCAGGCAGTGCCTGAAAACAATATAGGCTCCCCCACACTTAACAGTAATGCCAGAATTACACAAACTGTTTAAATGTCTAACTTCGTGCATTGTACAGACGAGATATTTATTTCACTTGCACATTTATAATTTTTTTTTAAACACACACACAAATTCAGCCAGGAACAGAGTGATAGTTAGGTTATGTGAGCTATTTAAGTACCGGTATGTGATATTTACAGTGAATGTCCACCGGCATCTGTGCGGTGCCGCTGAATAAACTAGACACTCATGTACGCAGTGTTGCCTACACACTAAGCTCTGTGTCACCACGCCGAAACTTGACGAGCCATTTGCACGAAAGCTATTTGTCTGAGACAGTCAATACAAGAGGACTTTTTTTATTACTAAGTTCACATTACCCAATAATTCACCTTTAAATGTTGGATTATCCTTACGTTAAAAAAGTGGTCAGCAATTTAAGGAGGGGCCATCCCTTTTATTTTCGTTACGGTTGAATGTATCAACTGGCATTTACTGTTGGTTTGTCTGCCGAATTGTCATGAGGTTATATCTTGAGTTTGGTCAGTTTACATCGATTAGTGTTCAGTTTGTGGGGAAATCAAAGTTTTAAAATTTGATTTTCAAAGGCGATTTACTCCCTTAATATTACAGATACGTACAAAATGTCCTGTATATTTCCTGCTTTAATTCTCACAAGGAATCACCTGCCGGAGTTTCTGTGTTTTTTGTGAACATCCTGCATACATACATACACACACACACACACATATATATATATACACATATATAGGCCTACACATATATATATATATATATATATTGAAAATAAATAAACATATATAAATAAATATATTGAAAATAAAGTATACATTAAAAACACACAGTTTAAAGTACTTCATACAATTCAATTAGATTTATTTTGTCAACTATACATTCATAATGCAGAGGTGAACACACGAAAAATAGTAAATGCAATGTATTAATTGCAAATGAAAAATAATCATTTTTTTCTTTCGAAAAATAAATAAAAAAACTAAATTTTATTAGTGGCAAAATGTTATTTCAAATTCTATAAGAACTAATTATATTTTTTCTTTCACGTTAACTGCATATTTGTAACATAACATTGTAAAACGAACTTCAAAAAAATCAGTTTAGAGTTGAAACGTTAACTGTTTTTCACAAGTTTGTTATTATAGCATTTTATAGCACAACTTTTGGCCCAATATAAAAATTGTTAATACTTGCAAATTTATCGAACCCTTGCGACAGTTTTTAAACCCGGGTCTTTAATTACAGTATCTAAAACATTGCGAAAAGAAGAGTTAACAAAAAATGTGATGGATTACCAATGAATTTGACCTTAGAAGGAGAAAAGGAGTCAATAACATATTCACTAAATGCAAAACAAGAATTTAAAACCATCTACGCTATCATAATTTTACTTGAAGTTATTACAGACTTTTGTAAGTCACTACACATAATTAAAAAGCAAGGGATGGGTTATCCTACTAAAAGGTTATTGTTTAGTGTTGAATTTGGTAGCACGCACAAATAAATTTATAAATAAATACAAAAAAAAGGTTCTTGCCAACCAGGTTATGTCAGCTACTAACAAAGGATTTTTTTAATGTCAATCAAAATGTATAGAAATTCATTGTTAGGCTATAATTTTTATTCAGTAATGGTGTGGAATATGTTAACGTTATTCCAACAATAAATTATACGTTCCCCCTGAAAAACAGAACCCCAAAGTTCTTAACTACATAAGAAGCTGCGGCGGTCGAGCACTTGCCTTACACACAGGCGATCCAAGTTCTATCCCTGGTGTTTGACATCTGGATTTACGAATGTAGGATCGTGTTAGACGATGTCGCAGTTTGGCAGTTTTTTTAGGGGATTTCCCATTTTCCCCACCCTTGCGTTCCGGCACTTCTCGATACTTATCTCGTTCACCCTCATAGATTCTGAATGTCTTTAATGATAATGTCCTCCAGTTCCGCAATAAACTAAGTAGGCTAACAGTTTATTAAATACACATTTCCAGTATCTGTTTTTTCCTGGAGTGGTTAGTGGCTAATGTGGTCGTTCTTTGCTGACTTGACGAATCCTGACCACAGATCTTTCACTCACACCCGTGTACTTTGCTGCTCTTGCTGGTTGCTCTCTTAGTGGCTGAAGCATTTACTTGTCATTTCTTCATCAAAGCATTGAATAACAGTTTTTATTATTTTCTGCTCTCTGCTATGCATCTCCTTCCAGTGCCCTGCAGGCTATCACCTTCACATAACATTTTCGGGTAGGTATACACTGAGGGTCAATATTTTCCTAACAGCTACTACACATCTATCACCTCTTCTTCCCCTGTCTCGCTGTCCCCGCACCCCCTCGCTGTGAGAAGCCAAATAACTGGCTACTATAGTATGTCTGGCTTATGAAAGTTATTTACTGTTTCCATCTTGGCATATAATTAACTTTGGATATATGTTTTAAAATTTAATGTGACAAATTCCATACCCTTGAGTTATGTAGGCCTAACTGACTTTGTAGAAGCAACAAAATTATAATAAATAAAATTAAATAAACAAAGGCAAGTGTTACAAGATGAAATTCTATTATTTCACTAAAAATTAAGTTGTAAACATAATTAACAAAAAAAATTGTAGCATTATTACTTAGTATTTGCAGCATTAAACTATACAAAACATTGAATTCATACTGACACAAACCACTTTTTTTTGTTTTAATACAAACACTGACAGAATATAAAAATTCTGTAAAATATTTAAGTACTGCTGTCTGAATCAAAATCAGAGTCAAAATCAAAATCACTATCTTCTTCGTCACTGTCACCATTACCTTTCCTTTTGCCTTTTTTCTTGCAGGTCAGTTTCAGAGCTTGCAATTTTGCCATTATCTCATCATTTGTTGGCTTCTCATCATTAGTCTCTGGTTCTCCATCATCATCATCTACAAACAAACATCACAATCATCATGCCTAAAGGAATTCCTACCAAATCAATAAGGCTTTTTATAATTTAGAAAAATTGCTACATAACACATCCAAATAATAATATTGTAAAATATTTACTTTTGAAAGGTAACTCATATTTAATCCTTGTGTTTTAGTAATCCATTTTTGTCATTGTTGTGTTTATGTTATGTTTCTTATGAGTGTAATGTTCTACAATATTTTTTTTATAATTCTATCTTGTAAACTATGACAACTGCCTTGCAGCTTGTAATGGAAGCTAGTGGAGACAAATAAATTTAAAAAATTAAATAAAAACGATACATTATAGATGGCTTAGGCAGGCTATACGATGCATTAAATAATCTGGAACATACCGCATGTAACTGCTTTAAAAAACTAAGCCTACATTTAAAATTACATCATTTAACATCATATTGTAACCTCCTTCTCAGGTACTAGCTGGGATTCGCCTGCATTTGAATCCTGGATGAAGTTGATTCTAAAACACATTGATGTGATGAGTTGCGTTATGCTTATACCAATCAGGATACAGTAGTTGTATTTACATCACAAAAATACTTCACCCGCAGGATTTCCTGCAATCAGTTATTTCCCCTCAACATTCTCCTAAACACCTCAACACTCTCTGCCGCAACACATGATTTTCCTAGCTCATTCCCTTCACTCACGGTCCTGACCAACTGAATGTGATTTGCTATGCACTGCATCGCAGTACTGTAGAACCAGCTTAACAAATAGCTGTGGTTTAGATGTACCAGTACATAAGTCCTACAGGTTTAAGTTACTCAGTAATCACTTTTCACCCAGTGCCATAATGCAAAGAATTCAAAACATAATAAAGTATCTTTGAGAATACATTAAAATATGTGTAGTGTGATGGCACCTTCCCAAGTTGAAGTTTTTACAAACACAGGCTTATCGCCAAAACATAAAAATTTGTAAAATTAAGTATACTACTGTTTATGTAGCATATTATAACACACGCCAACTTCAAAACTTAATAGCACTATCATTTTTTAGAAATTCCAACTTAAAAAAATTATCTGATGATTACAAGAACCTTTTTTCAGCTAGGCTTTAGGGATAACCACAGCCAAGGAGGCTAAATTATTGGCACCCACTGAAATACAACCCTACTATTACACGAAGACCACTTGAGATGTTTTTTAGATTTAGATTGCCCTCCTGCAGTTGGGCTGCTGCTTTGTGGTAGGATATCTCCACTTAGTTTGACCCCTCCTCCCCTTTCAGTCCACTTCCATTACTAGCACACACACGTTCTTCCTAAATTACTTCACCATACCCACCCTTACAACCTCCAGTTTTAGTTCATTCCACTCCCTTACAGTTCTGTTTACCATGGTGACTTTTTTTCCTTTATCAGGACTCTTAACAACCTTCTGAAGCTTCCATTCGTAATCCCCTTCACCCTTATAAGTTATAACAGTCCTCTTTGAACCTTGTTTCCCAGTTGTTCCAACTCTCCTACACTTCTTGTCACCTTAAACATTCTCACTAATCTCTCTTAACTTCCTCCTCTCCTGCAGTATGCCCTTTATCAGAACCTTCACCGTTACTGATGGTCTGTATCCTTCGTCCCCCTCCTCTTCATCACTTGTCCACCACCTATTTTGGGAGTTTGTGATGAAGTGAAGGAAAAATCATATTGCACAATGCTTAGGCCAATATTGGAACATACAGACACAGAGTGGGATCCATATGTGGAGGTGGAGGTAGAAGAACTAGAGAAGGTGTAGAGAAGCAACGAGATAAGTAATAAATAAAAGGCAGTGATATGATGAGGAGAAAAGGAACTTCAGACCTACAGTGATGAAGGAAACGGGATGAAAACTATCAATTAAAGGACAGGAGTGGACTAGAAAGACTGGTCAGGATGCACAACGTGTTGAATAGTGAGGGTAGGGAAAGTTGCTCTGCAAGCTAAGGGAGCATTTAAGGGGAGTGAAATTAACAGTAAAAAAAAATTCAGACTGTGTTGAGGAGAACGGAAAGAGGTAGACAGTCTAGCTTGTGAGTACAGTAAGGGAGTGGATTGCTCTGCAGGAGAAATTAATGATGGTGAGAGGGTTGGTAAGTTTAGGAGGGGGTCTGGAAAGGAGGTGCCAGTATTGTAAAAATGGAGAAGTGTTCGTCACAACCAAGCAGTAGCTCAATTGCAAGGGTAAACCTATTATTATTAACCAAACTGGCTGACCTCCTCTGCACACTCTCCATCCCCACCACTGCCACTAAGTATGGGTCCCAGATTACAGACCACTGCATACTCCAAGATGGGCCTCGCCAGTGTTATTGAATTTTTCCTTTACCTACCTCCCTATTTGTGTACTTCAGTAGGTACTCTTCCTAACAGCCCTAATGACCCTTTTCCTTTCCTTACTAAAGATAAAAGTTAAAAAAACTAAACTAGTGCAGTTTACAAGGAAAAGGCCAAAGAGCAGGGAAGTCTATAGTTGGGGAGGGCAGGAAATTGGCGAGGCATCCGAGTATAAGTACCTCTGAGCAGTTCTACGTGAAAATCTTGGGTGGAAAAGCTAAGTTCAGAGAATTGTCGCAAAGAGTAGGAAAGTGCTAGGAATGATGGGTAGGATATTAAAGGGAACCAGCTCGGAGGTGAAGGAGAAAGCCTACAAAACCATGGTCCGGCCTGTTATTGAGTATGCTGCAGCTGAGTGGGATCCCCATGTTGAGATGGAGCTGAAGGAACTGTAAAAGGAGCAAAGAAGGGCATACAGACGGGTGATGGATAAATGGAGAAGGCAGGGGCTGGATGGCGAGGATGAAAGTAATTACAAGGCATTAGTGATGATGGATGTGGGATGGAACACACTAAAGGATAGGAGAAGGGTGGAAAGACTGGGTAAGATGTATAAGATAGTGGAATGTGACAGAAGATGGAGTGCACAAGCTGAACATCTAGAAAAGGGTGGATATAGGGGTAGAGGCAACAACAGTAAACAGATACAGCTGGTCTGGTGGAGAAAAGGGCAAGGACTACAGTCAATGTTGGTTAGGATAGACAGGAAGTTGAATTAGTTGTGGGAGGAGGTGGTATCGTCTGGGGGTGTGGGACAGTTTAGGAAAGCTTTGGAGACGATGATGCAGCCTGGGTGTTTGGATGATTGCCCCCGGACGCTTGCCCAATAGCAAGACAAATTATTATATTACATATTACGACTTATCTCACCTGCTTCCTCATTTTAAGCCTTCCTGCAATATAACTCCCAGGGCTTAAGCCCACACTACAAGGCAATAGTCTGTAAGCCCATGCAACCCTATTAACTTGCATCAAATTTTGGTGACAGTTACTTTTCCCAATAGTTAAATTATCGTTTAACTAGCCAGAAAAAATAGAATTATACTGCCCTATATTACTACCTTAGCTCAAATAAAAAAAAAAAATATTCTCACCTTGCTTTACATTCTTCGATTTTGTGCGAGCTAAATATCGAAGAAATGATCTCCTCTTTCTTTCCGAAAGACACTTTATCAACTTTTCCATTTCTGCATCAAATTTCTGTTGTTCTTGGGAACTAAATTTTGTAGGTTTTACGACATCCTTTTCTTCTAAACATTTTGGACACACTTTTAAGACTATCGCACAATTAGAACATATCTTGTGATAAGCATGTTTTACTGTTTTTTCATCACACTTATTACATTTACGAGGGCCCTTTAACGGTTTAAATTTTTTGTATTTTATCTTCCATTCAATTACATTCTTGCATTTTTCACATACACCTGACACCACAATGTTGTTAATATTTTTTAGCTGAGGAGTTTTGTCATGCAGATTATTAATAAAAGCTCTCACGTTTTGATGTTTTTGAGGTCTCGTGCGTCTAGAACTACCAGACTGACAACTCATTTTTTACTGGTAAAATATTCCATAATAACCGTCCAAATTTTATTTCAACCAAATTTTCAACGTGGAGCCAAATACAGTATTTGGTGGAGCACAAAGCAGATGTTACTCGTCATAGAAATTTTGTTTACACACGCAATAATGTTATGGGAGATGCAAAGCAAAGTGGCTGACATCTGGTGGTGAACTTCTGAACCTTCGGAATGGTGTAATTCTGTATTACCTAAGTGTATTTTATTTTCCAATTTCTGTATGTATTGTATTAAACACGTTTCTTTCATTATAACTGGTTTATGCAGAACTAACGAGGTTAGGCCTAACCTCATCAATTTACTGAATACTAAATTGTTGAAATGATATAGTCGTAGACGTGTCTATTCATTTGTAAACGTTAAAATAAAAACTTAGCATGCGTGTCTTATTAAAAATAATATTCCGTTTTATGTTTATTTTTGAAAAGTAGATTTTTTTCCTACAAAAAAATGTTACAAAAAATTTTCCGAAACTACTTTTGCAGAATGTTTCGTAAATATCTAGTAACGTTAAAATTACAAGCTCATAATATCCCTTTTTTATATAAAGTATTAGTCTACTTGCAATAACAATAATATTCATATATGTTGTAACAACAGCATGAACTAACCTTCAAGCAAAGCATTCTAAAACGGACAGTTT
>PNEQ01004160.1:6486-24228 GCA_003012365.1 Medauroidea extradentata
ACAGAGTAACCTTCTCACCGCGCCATCTTGATTTGCACTGCCTTCCTTACAGTATGGCGGATAGGCGCCAAGTTCAAACCCACATTAGTACGAAGCACAATATGTACAGAGTAGTACCAACATGGCAGTCGGGAGACCAGTTCCGAACATGTACAAACTTACAACAAATATTATTTACATTGCAACGTCACAAACAGACTGTTTAGTTTCAGCCGTTTTGGCTGCTTTGTATGTACGCTATTAAGGTTATGTTTTCATTGTCCACTAGCCAATGTGTGTGGTTAATTTCAAATAAAATCTTTGAACGTTTATAATAACGTGAATTCAACACCATTTTCAAGTTTTGGCCAAATAACAACAATTTTTAAGATGACTTATAACCACCAGAAAATGGTGGTAATATTTTCGAAGTTCGAAGTAAAAATTTTATTTCGAATATGATATCGAATAATGAAAATATTCGATTCGGCTTCGAAATTTCGAAGCTTCGCCCACCCCTAGATTTTGGAGCTATTCGGATTTCAGAATTTCGGATAAAGGATTGTGCAGCTGTATTGTCACTGGGACACTGACATAAAACATACATGATTTATAAGTTAAAAGTTATTTTATGTTGTAGAGGGACATATTCTAAATTATATGATAAGCATTTATGTATCTTCATGTCACAAATAAATGTTTAACGTATCTAATTACGTTGATAATTGCATCGCCTCTGACATAAATACAAAATTAATTTAAAATATACTATTAAAGAATTGAGCAAAATAATTATTCTCCAGAAACAAAATGTACACACAGTGTGCAGTGTTACTCTTGTAGCATTATAAGTTCATTTCCAGTATTTGTCCTGATGTGAAACCCACAGGAATAATGATAATATATTATATTTATTTTAATACACAGGCCTTTATAGACTAAAATCGTACCCCAAACTTCAAGATACAAACTTCTCGTTTTTGCCAAGAAATGTTTAAATTGTTTGCGGTGTATCTTAATGAGTGCCGCATTAATTTCAGATACATAATACTGTATTTCTCATTAAAAAAACAGTGAATTAATTTAAAGTATATATATAATATTTTCCCAGCTAATTTCAAAATGAGACAGTGCCTCAGACATAACTCTCATTTACACCACTCTGTGCTACATAATTCTGAGAGGGCTGCACTCAATCTTATAGAAAGAACCAGAAGATACTGTATTGGTAATAAAATATGTAAAAATGGTTTCTTTGTGGCCTGGTACGTATGTCCGGTGATGTGTGTGGTCAGCGCACTCTACTCTGTTAGTGCTGCTGGTAAGCGAGAGCTGAAAGTACCAAAGTCGCGTGGGTTGAACTGTAAAAGGTATTTATTAGGGTTTGAAACCAGGAAGGTTGCTCTGTATATTATAGCAACACTGTACGCAAAGGCATAGTTAAATCTAAGAGGAATGCAGCCATCTTTGGGTAAAATAATCGTGCGTGATAGCTTAGTTTCTGATCATCCAGAACTCTTGTAAAAAGGAGTGTCTGTTCGCAGTTTGCTACCAATTGATGGCCTGTGAGCGGGCTAACAGTTTTTGGCCTACTAGGAGCAGTGCTTGGCTTACAAGTTGAACTGTAGTTAAGGTAGGCTGCAGTGCAAGGGCAGCAAAGAGGACACCTAGTTGGGTGATTGAGCTGGATGGAAAGAGCAAATAGTAAATAAAAGGAACTTGCAGGCTTTTTTTTTAATACATAGTTGTACAGTATAAAACTTGGGTTAGATAGTGAGATGGGTGAAGGAAAATAGGAAAAGGCTCAAAAGCCACAAGTAAAATTAGATGCTCATACCGAAAATGTAAGCTGACTTACCACCCACACAGTCAGGCATCAAATTAAAAATTAAGTCTTAAACACGCACAGGGCAACAGAGTTCTGCCATTATGGGCTCCTGGCTCTGGCAACCATAAGAAGTTAAAGAGCATTTGCCTAAGGGAACAGGACTAATTTTTAACATGATCGCTACGTGACTGCACTTACAAGGGAATGTGTAGTCTTTTACCCAACCCAACAGACCTTTGGGAAGGGCTACCTTTGCTGGAATCCAAGGTGACGAGTGGAGAAGTAGGATGGTATGACTTCAGCAGCCGTTATCCAGCACCCATCCCCATCTCTACCTGCAAACAGTTCCTGGTATCGCCTTTTATAGGACGTTCCATTGGACAAGTCTCCCAATTCCACCACGCACACCCTGAAACCTTTTTTTAGCAGGCAGAAGGCGTTCATGTGATTAAACTTCCAGCATTAAGGTATCCGTAGAAGCAGGAAATGCAGCTCTTCCCTCGTCAGCAACTCCTGATGATGAAAGACTGGCTGTTATTCTACTAAATTGACCTCTACCTATGCTTACTTCAGATGAACGTTTGTGATCAGGTGGGCCTGATGTTGCATTTAAGCTGCTGACAACTTAGGAGAAATTTTCAGTAAAATAAATGTGTCCTTGTAACATTGCTAATGAACTTACTGCTGGGTATTATCACAGTGTCTGGACAGAGGAATAGTATAGTTTCTGTAGAAAACAGATGAACTTTGTCATTAGTTTCAGATTATAAGAAAAATATAAAGAATTTATTTACTCAGCTTTTCTGGCACTAAGACCCATAAACCTCATTTAATTTTTGTTTGTTCTCAGATATCTTCGATGGTGCAGCGTCTTGATTTGTGGTGCAAAGATGTGAATGGTATGTCAGGACTTCTTGAGTCTAAGGCGCATGACATCCTAACTCTGTAAATGTTAATCTGTTGAGTGCAAAACAAGGACTTTTGTGTATAGAAATTAAGCATTAAAATGTTCAATTTTTTTTTGTAATTTTTAAACGTATAATGTGTGACTGAATTTTTAAATTAAAATATTATTTGAGGTACATGAAGTAGAGTTATTATCATTTTACCCACATGTGGCCTGTAATATGTGTAGCAATTTTATGATTAGGAACTAACTCAAAATGTATATAATTTGTAGAAGGTACATTTGAATATTCAGGCTCTTCACAGTATTTGCGCACAGGGAAGGAAGATGACCGAAGACGAGGAGGATACAAACCACAGGAAGGTAGGAAGATACAATTTATGAAAAGGGGAGACTAAGAGTCCTTGAAAGAAAATTTTTATAAATCACCTGATTTAGATTTGTTATCAGATGATACAGTGCTTCTTAAAGTGTGTAGTGAGTAGTATGGATACAAAATAGAATTTCAGAAGAGTAGAACTCCATAGTGCCCATGTTCCAGAATGATGACAGAATAAGATGAACAAATAACTGAGCCATTTTGATATGCAGTGCAGGAATTTGGGAAAGTCTCTGGGAAAGGATGATAAAGAACAGGATGGTGAGAAAGTGAGGAGAGAGGAACAGTGTGACTTTATCAAGAGGAGATTGACAATGGATGGTCAGCTGATGGAGAAATGGTAAAGATTAAAGCTTGTGATAGCTTAATAAGAATTTCAGTTTAGGAAGCTCTGAGAGAAGCCCAAGATAGAGGAAGTACAGTAGAAGCTAGGTAAAAAGCAAATGTGGAATAACAGTATTGTTAGGCATTAAAATACTGTATAATGAATCTGGGAGTTGCTTGACACCCTTAATATTTGTTAAAATTGGGGAAGCTGTTATGGCCAGAGAAAAACAGAGTACAGGCACAGAAAATAGACTATTATTGCATATGATTTTTATATTATTTGTGTAAATAAAGTGGTGCAGATACAACTGGATGCATATAAGGAAGTGAAGAAGTGTGGAGTGATAGTGATAAAAAGGAAACTTGAAACAATTAGAAAAATGTCAACAATAAATGAAATCGGGCTGAAACAGGTACGTATAGGATTTTATGTACCTTAAATGCATCCTGGAAAAATACAGTGGAAACAAGTTGAAGGTAATGCAGAGAGAGCAAGAGGAAGGTGGTGTTTGTAGGTATGGTAACAAACATCTGAAATGAAGTTGTGTGAAAAAAAAATTCTGGTGTGGGGTTTGGCAGACATAGTGAAGGCAATGAAGAAGTGGTACAGGTGTAGCAATCCATAAAGGCTGTTAGTCAAATGTTATGAACAAAAGAAGAAAGTGGTAAAGAGTGTGAGGAGAGATGAAGAGTGGGGGAAAAATGACAGCTTGGTGTGCTACTTACAGTGTGGCCCCTGTACAAGCATCCCTAGCATCTAGTATAAGGTGGGTGGCTGACTAACCCTTGAGCTCTGCTCCTCCCAGCTTTAAAGCAATGATTTACACCACCCTTGATGCTCCCTCCCTCCCTCCCTCCCTCCCTCCCTCCCCCATTTGCCTCTGATTCTGGCTCTTAGAGTATATAATGCACACAAAATAAGAAAATGGGGGAAGTTTTTTGCCAGCAGTCGTGCAGTTTACCATCAGCAGGTGTTCAACGTGCAGTTTGTATTATCACGGAACTCGTGACCGTCATCACAAATATCAACATGATAGCCACATTTCTTGTAACAGGACTTCAGGGCCGCCTTTGTCATCCTGCAAGTGATCATGCGTGATAATGCATTACAACCCCTTTTTTTTTTACACCTGCCAGACCTCCCCCTCTCAATTTTACACCTTATCATTGGGGTCTCATTTTCTGCATTTACGTTAGAAATTTACCTCTTTTTACATTTTCCTTCGTTTTACAACAAATTTTCCATGACCTTTGAGAAGTGTAAAGAAAGGATTGTACTGTAACACTGACCTGGGCACAGGCTGGGACTGTGAATTTTCATGTAATAAATGTAGCTGAAACTTGACTTTGTGTTGTTTTGCTGACAGTACCTCCTACCCCTCCAATACCTCAGTGTCCACCTACCCTTTCCAGTATGAACCCAAGACCTTGTCATTTTGAGGCCTGAGTTAATTTTTCTGTTTAATCATCTAGAGCTTCTAGGCGACTCGACTCTACTAGCTTAGACTGGAGCATCATTGATATAGCTCACTGCCTGGAATAGACTGTGCCTAAAATTGGCACACAATGTATCTCAACAGCAGAGTGTGCAATATTACTCCCCGGCACATTACACTAGTCAGATACAGCACCAGAGCACATTTACATTGGCCTCCTGGAAGCCACCCATGGGAAGTTGAATAACCTTGTTGAGACAACCACTTATACCCTCAATGTTTGAACACAACTTTGCTGGACATTGGGCAAAACAGTCCTTACGTTTTCCCACTAATCCAATTACACTATTATGCCCAGAATAGGAAGAGAGAAATGTAGGGAACATACCAAACTTTGCAGGATACGAGCTCCTCAGAGCAGGGCCGTACTATGTCACACATCTACAGTTTCCTGAGAGATGCTGCAGCGACTCGTAATCATAGAATAAATAAAGTGGTGTCAGGACCTGTCATGTAATGTTATTTTTTAGTCCACTAATTTTATCCATAAAGTCATTTTCGAGCAGGTTGACTAGTATCATCAATGTAGTGATATCAAAATTACAGTTTACTGTATTTCAAAAGTGGTCAAATTGATTACGATGGTACAAATACCTTACAGACATTGTAGATATTTTGTACAAGCAATTTTAAAATAAATGTTTTTGTTAATATTTCAACTTTCACGGATCTCACAGTGGAACACATTTTAGAAATACAATATTTAAATACGTGTATAATAATTTAGACACTGTTCCCTAAAATGTGATTGATTGACATTGTGACAAAAATATGATTGATTTTTCAAATGAAAATTTTGCAGCTGTATAATTTTACAATCTAAATATGCTCTTTTTTTTTTTTATATTTTTTGAACTAAAGTCGATACTCTTATCAAACCAGTGGTATACTCTTTTATTACATTGGTATAATCCAGCTCCATCATGATTTAAGCATTTTGTTCATCCCTATACTGTGACACGTCCCTACTCGCTGTATAAAGGGAACCTAGATTACCCCTTCCTCAGGTCACCTAAACACGACTGCTAGGTTGGTCTGGCCTTGTCACTGTTATCTCCATCTTTTGTGAAAACTATCTCGCCCACATTCCGAATCTCTAAATAAACCACCACCTGCCTTAATCATGACTTCACCTCTGCTCCTTCTTGCCATGCCATCAAGCTAAGTTTCAGTGACGCACTTCCCCTACAAATAACCAGGCAGATTATTGAGGTCACATGACCATGCCACATTGTTCAGTGGACAAAAAAAAATCACTACAGAGCCATGTGCTTCATGCTCCCAGATGCAAAATTAGAAGCTCAATCAGAAAACTTTAGAGTATTAACCACCCACACTGTCAGGTGTCAAATAATAATAGAATGACAGTGCAGAAAATACATGACTAGACTAACCCTGTCTATGGGTTCTCTAAAATAGTCCCGTCATTAAAGGAATAAATGTCAAACTTTTTGTTTTCAACAAGTTCAAACAAAATAAATTATAACACAAAACCCACTTCTAAAATATTGATTCTCTCACTCTGTCTCGCACACACACTTGTGCAAACATGTATCAATGTTTATTATCTACAAAGATTCTGCCTGTTGCGGACATATGTTTATTGTAACATGTCATTGTTGCATGTTTACAGAATATCTGCAGTTTTCATGATTTGTTGTTATTGTGAAGTTCCTGATTAATTTTCTCCAACAGTGGCTGCCAGATGCGAAAGCCTATGAGGTGAATTGAAAACTGTGTACTAGTACAAAATATGCAAGACTGTGACGTGAAATACAAAATGTGTACTATGAAAGCAGTAGTGTGCATTTTGTTCTTTCTTGTTTGCCCTTACAATACTATTATTTGGGTACCAGGCAGGCTGAAGTTACATAACTGTGGGTAACAGTAATTAAATTTACGAAAATGTATTACATTCTTAGGCAGTTAAAAATTGCAAATTGGTCGAAAGCTAACAAATATTTGTGATCAATGCGAACAAACAGCAACCCTATGTTGGAAGAACCAGTTATGGCACCAGATATGGGCTTAATTCACAGTACTGAAAATTCTGTTTCTGCTAATAATACTCTAAAATTAATTTTCTCTTGTAAAAAGTACTTTTACAGTAGACTCACTGTAATCCTGCCTTCAGTGAGCAGGCCCTCCTGATAATCTGGCCACACTTTAAAAAGAATTGCATGTTTTGTTTGAATACAGTAATGTTTGTTTGTGGTCCAACATTGTGTAAAAAATTTTCAATAGACTTCTGTGCTAAGCTGCATTTTAACACTTGAACTATACATTACAGTACATATGTTGGTACTCTGCTTTTAGGGTTGCCACAGCAGTGTAACCCAAAAAGAGGACACATACTTGTTCAAAGCATTAAAAAAGAGGACACTTAAAAAAACTCTCTTAGTACAACATAAATTTTTTCTAATGTAAATATATAAATTATTTACTTTATTATCTGGTAGTTTAGTAGAGTAAATGCTAAAAAAGCAAACATAATTTCTAGAAATAAACTCCGAGTATGTTAGCACTACAAAATAAAACAGATTGAAATAGTCTTCAACTTTCTGAAAACCATTGACAACTGTAAACATATGTATAACAAACTAACAATGTAATAATTTCCAAAGCAAAGAAGTTGCACATAAGCGCGAGGCATGTCAGTACCGTTCCTAAACATTTTGTGATGCAGAGACCATATAAAAAGTACATTTTGGCTCTCTGTTCTTGAAAAAGAGGACATTTGGCCCGTTTTTGTAAAACCCGGCCGGACAGTTGACAAGACGTTGAAAAGAGGACATGTCCGGGTAAAAGAGGACGTCTGGTAACCCTATCTGCTTTGTTCCAATTTTTTAATATCCCACATTAGGCTGCATTACAGAGAATTTACTGTATTTGAATATTAAATTGAATAAAATGACAAGGTTGAGATACTCACAGACTGGCACTTCTTGATAGTTACACACATATAAAAGGACTAACACATTACTGTGGGGTTGCACGACATTTTGCTGGCTAGGCCAGCTTCATCAGGCAGCGAGTTCAGGAACACTGAGTAATGGTGGTGGTAGCGTGGTTGGTTACCCTAGCGGCCATGGAGCGAACTAGGATGTGGCGGGAAATTTCAAAAAGAAGAGATGTGGGAGTGTAGTGGTATTTTGATGTTATGGTTGGTACTAACTGATGTCGAGACTTGACGGTTGTCGAGATTTAGTAATGTATTAATGGGCTAGTTCCCAGGGCCTTAGTCCTGAGCTATTGTTTGACTGTTGCTAGGGTAACCAACCACACTTCTACCACCGCCGTTACTCAGTGTGCCTGTGCCTGAACTCTCAACCTGATGAAGCTGGCCTAGCCAGCGAAACATTGTACAACAATGTGTTTGTTTATGTGTGTAACTATCAAGAAGTACCAGCCTGTGAGTACCTTAACCTTCGGTCATTTTATTCAGTTGGTTTAACCTAGCAGCCAAAGCCTTCTTCACTTACATATTTGAATAGTCACCAATCATTAAGAGTGTATGGTAGATAAATAATAGCTGAAAACATCAATTGATTTCTACACTTTTTTTCGAAGCCAATATGGATCAAATATCCTATGACAATCTTAGATAATGGTATCTGCCAACTTTACGAGGAAATATTTATCGAGAATTATTAATTCGTTACGAGTGATCTCTTGCGCTGCAGTTAAATGCACGAGGTTCCGGCGTCAGAGATTGTGCCTCTGAAGTTCGTAACACTGGAAACTATTTTGTTTAAAACATTGGTTAAAACTATTGTGTAGGATTGCTATTGTTTAGTTGTCGCAAATTGGATTCAAGAAACCTACATTTATAGATCAGTGCTTTTAGCATTGAATTATGTACCACGCCCTCTTAAGGCGGCCGCTAGGCTGGTGCTCAAACTGCACACAGTATGTTCGGATTTGCATTTCTTCTCAGAGGCACGCACACGTGTGTCCACAGTGCTAAGCTATGAAAAGAAAACACCAGACTACAGTACTTGTGAAAATGACTCAAGATGCCACGCACATTGGAAGCATTATTTTAAAGCCCTCAAATTTCACTAAAATTCTGCGTTTTAGGGCGGTTGTTTCTGAAGTTATTGAGGTTTACAACTACATTAGACTTTGCTATAGTGATGAGTTCAGTAAAATGATAGGGTCACCGCCCGAAGTTTCACAGTAAACACATTACGGTGGGAACTATGACTTTAATTGTAGAGACGATATCACGATACATGTGCCGGCCGGCCTTAAAGTTGTCGACGCCCATCACGTGACTTGTTTGGCGAGGTCCGACCGGTGACGGTTCATATCAACGCCTTCCTTTTCGTAAGGCCACGATCTTTCATTTGTTTCAAACAATTGCAAATAGCTCGAATTTTTTTTTAACCAACTGCTTTGAAACAATTTACGACTGTACAGTCATGCGATATACGATTTTGCCGGAGCGTTTTTTTTATATATAGTGTACCATTTGCTAGCAAAACATTATTTTGCTTCATTTTGGCTTATTTTGACAACAAAATATGTGATATTTCAGGGCATAAATCTAAAAATCCGCTTGGTGTATTGCAATAGAAAAATTCAGATACAAACGATTGTACATGAGTTTTAAAACTGTAAGAATGAATTTTTGATGTATGGATTAATTTGCGTTTAAAAAAAATATTTCCGAAACCATTGCTAAACTAAAGAGCGAGGCCGTAATCGCCCATCACTATATAATTTACATGTTGCTGTTGGATTCTTGAAAGTGTAATGCATAATATTGTTCATTTACTGCTCTTCCACTGCAATTTGAGCATAACTGTTGACACAACATCCTGCTTAAGCTGTCAGGACTCTGCGTGTGTAGTTTAAAAACAGTCGCAAGCCACTAGGGACGTTAGAAGCATTCGGTAGCCGACTAAGATAGCAGAAATTACTTGTTAGTAAAGGTCAAACGGTACTGGGCAATCTGAATCTTTGAACTCAAATGTAACAACAATCATTAAGGTACCTTTTAGGAATAACGGTGTCTACATTTAAACATGTTACATTTTACTAATAATTATTCTAAAACATATTATCAAACTCACGGTTCGAAATAAAATATTTAGGCTATATAGTACTACAAAACAGCATTATTATAATTTTATAGTTTGGTTCAGCAAATAATCTGCCATATGTATGAGTGTTTTGCTGTTATGGTGACTGCCTGGCCTGCGCACCGGTAAATTCAGTATGAAGTGACGCATAATTTAGCCTCCAACCCAGACAGGGGCGGATCCAGCTCTACGTTTTGCGGGGACCACGGTCGTAGAAGAACAGGTCTGGACACTCGCTTATCTACCAATGTATTTCGCTTGAACCCCTTGTTGTTTTGTTGTAGTTCGTCAAGTTACCGAGAATATTGTGTTTCATTGGTGCTTCAGTTAGGGCGGTTGGACTCAAACTCCGCCCACTTTTTTTCATTGTTAACATTATAAAGTAATTAAAGATTTCTGAAGCCATGATTTAAAATTGCGAGCGAAGGAAATATTTCATAAATTGATAAAAAATACGTTTTGATGAATTGTTTATCTTAGTGGGAGGGAAGTGGGCGGAGCTTGAGCTAGACCGCCCGGAATACAGCGCAAAGAATGTATAGCATTATCTGCAATTTGGTGAACTGCAGCCAAACAACAAGGGGGTCAAGTTTCCAGGCGAGTGTCCAGACCTACGACCGTGGCGGGGACCCATTCCTAAGGCGCGTTCTATATTGATACGTAGGCGGATACGCCCAACTCCAGCTGCATAGTCGGTGTCCAGAGGATAGCTTCATGAAGTCGACGAGCTTGGATATGTCCTACTTCCGGCTTGACGAAGTAATTGCTTAAGTGGCCGAAGACACACGAACATACACGACTACATGCGAATTGGAAATAACTTTCGTGCTTTCTGCTTTGTTTCACTGGCAGTTCCATTACACGTTCGTCGCTTTCTATTTTTGATTAATTTTTAAGATGTCTGGGATATGTTCGCGGTATTACACGCCTCTGGAGATAAAAGTATAGAAAATAAGTAAAGAGTAACCGATATATATTTTTTAGTAATGATGGCAGCATCGTAATGAATATCAGTTATACATTAAATTTTTTGAATTAGTAAATTCTGAAATATTTTTTAGCTTTATGTTTGAATTGGTATAACTATTTTGATATTACGGTACTTTAGGTTAGCGACTTAATAGACTATTATTGCTGAATGCAAAGACGAATATCTTTCTAACCTCGTGTTTGATTGCCAGTTTGGTTATCGGTAGAATATTTCAAAGTATTTTACAAATAAACAAATTGGTAGCTTGTTTGTACTGACTAGGAATTTGTGACGTCATACGAGAGCGACTTGAACAAGACGTTGCTTAAGCTACGACTATGAATCCCTCTTAATTACATTAACTTAAAATCACAATATATTTTGTTGCAATTTGTTTTCATAACTATACTCAACTGAACTTTCATCACCTATTCAAATAGCCACGGAATCACACTTCGCCATTATCAAAAACTAGGTACCTATATTTTCTTTGTTTCATGTCTTAAGTCATCTCGCGAGCGAACTTGGCCAAGACTTTCTTGTTTGCAGACTTAAGAAAGATTTCGACGTCTATGCAACACGACCTTCTCAAGCAGCGACTATGCAACAGAAATATGTGCTCTCAAGCCACTAGAAAATAAGTTTGTCTTCGTCGAGGCCATGTGCTTAAGAAAGGTTTATGACATTGAATAGGCATTTGTGACGTCATACGAGAACGACTTGACCAAGAAGTTGCTGAAGTTACGACTATGAATCCCACCCTAAGACCTCCATGGTCAGTGATGTAGTGCCAAAATTGGTACACTTGGTACTACGTCGACACAGTCCTTGGAATAAATTAGTAGAAGGAAAGCAGAAGGTATACTGTACTGGGCTGAATCAACGAGTGGGTATACGGCGCGGCGTATGCCCGCGTATACCCCCGACTACAGCACTGCCATGGTGGCATCTATGATGGCACGGACAGCTGGTCAACTCCCAACTCTTCTGTCCGTGCTTCCGTGTAGCCAATATGATCGATGGTATTTTCTACTACAGTTGCCATGTTGCATGTACACAGTCATTTACAAAAGTAGTATATTTCCTGTTGTGCCTGACTTAGTGTATTTGGCCTTGTTTCCAGAATTAAATTGATTATGAATATACCGTGAGTTTGATTTTAATGGTCTCTTATGACGTCATTTCCAACGTACCTTATTGGTCGGTATAGTCTACGTTTCCGTGTATTGTGGAAAACACTCGGAGCAACGAACGTGCTCTGCTTACATATTCGTGATTCGTATCCGTGTTCGTACGCTTCCGTGTCATTGCAAAACGCGCATAATAAGTAGCTGTGCCTACACCCCGAGTCATGGTCCGTGGTTCTCCCCGGGAAAAACTTACTTTTTAATGTGAGAAATTGTGCTATTTAAGGCGTTTCCTAAACAAAATATTGAATATATCACTTTAAAAGTTTGTCATACTTCACGGATAAAAGGAGGGGGGTGGGGGTGGCTGGATCCGCTCCTGAACCGTGGCGCCATTTCACCATTCTCATGTTACTTCGTCACCAAGTTGTCGGCGGATATATATCGTCAGTAATTTCACCTGCTGCCAGCAGCAGATGGTACGCTGCCTTTTATTGTGATTCGTAGAAAAAAAGTTGTCTGTGGGAACTACGGCGCCATTCATATCCCTGGTAAACCTAATCGTATTTAAGAATATAAAAAGCGTATCTCATAAGCGGACACGTTCGCTCGCAAAGCCTGTAATACGCGGGCCTTTCGTGTATGTAGTGCAAACTAGCGCGATTTGCAAATAATTACACTTGCAGCGTTCGCGTTGACATTGTGTGCTGAAGTGGGCTGGCGAAAAAATGAACTCTTTATTATATAACTTAACACTGTAGCAATGTTCTTATACATTAGTCTGGTGAAAAAATACGATTTTTTTTGCATTTACTCAATTTTAACCGTAATAATGGCCGTCTTATAGGTTAGATTAAGTGGGTTTTACGTCTCGTCGACAGCGAGGCAGTGACTTACAACTTGGTACAATGACAGGAGCTGCTAGAGGAGTCGGCCATGGCCTTTGTTATGAAGCCGTCCCAGCATTCGCCTGGAGCTATTTCGGGAAATGCAGGGAAACCGAAATCAGGATGGCCGAAGCCGGGGATCGAACCCGGGTCCCCCCGAACGCGAGTCCAGCTTGTTACCGTTGCACGACCTCACTCGGTTTGTAAATTATGACTATTGTGTAAATGTGACAGGGCAACCTGTAATCATTACCGTTTATCAGTAGCAGTTTTTTTAAAATTACTCTGTAAGTTAATAATGTTGTGCGGTTATGCATCGGGAGGATAAATTTGATGTCAAATTTTGATATGGATACTGTGACTCGCCTCTCACACGGCCCGAGTCGTTGGCTGTGTCGGTTATCGGCTGTACGAGATTGTAGAAACGTGCACTGGAGATGTTTCTTGTCCCATCGCGATATAAGGATGTTCAAGTGCGATAAAATCATTATTTTGTATTATCGTTTAATAATGTTAGTTTTGTAGACGATACTTTTGAGTACAGTTTCCTCTTACGAAACAATATTATCTCTGTTTTCTCGTACCAGTGTGTCTAAGTCAAAATGTGCATGTTACGCCGCCATGCAAATAGTGAAAACAAATTGACCTACCGCCAACTGGGGTTGCTTGGGACTGTAGGGAAACGTGGGATATTTTTTCAGGAGGTGTCATACAAGTAGGGACCTGAAAAATTCGCGTTTTCTTTTATGCACAAGCAAGAATTCGAGCAAGTGTACGTTCGTATCACTTTTGAAATTGGCCCATGGTTTATTCGACACCTGAAAGTCGCTGAGTCAATAACAAAAATGCAACTAAATTCATGTCCATTCACTGTGGAAGCGAGAAGCTAATGAACAGCTGCGGTATGCTTGAGTTCACAGATAATCTTGGAGGCTCGTCTACAGGTCATTGAACCCGCGAATTTTTCCAGTCTCTACATATAAGCCAAGAGTCAAATGTGAATGTGTCACGAACGTTTAGTTGTTTGAATTGTAGCTTGTTCAGCAAAGAAAACGCTAATTTTTCTGGTCCATATTGATGTGCAGGGCCGCCTACAAAGGGACCAAAAGGGGCCCCGAGGTCGGTTGGATATTTTAAAATATAACTTGTATTTTATACATGATTTATAGTGATTGGGTGGCTGTAGTCAGAGGTAGGCACTTTGTACTGAAACTGGTTAAGTTGTTAAGTTAAGGGTGAGGGTTACGATTAGATGAAATATGTTAATCTAATTACGGTGGCTTTAATATAAACATAGTTTAGTTACAGAATACTACAAAGTTGTATTACATAATTTATATAGGAGGGGAGCGGCTGTAGGATAGATAATTACGTTAATGTTCTCTACTCAATGATGGGTGACCCTTAGGACACCTCAGACCTCAGTAACATGCTGTGCCGGGGGCTGATGATGAATGTGCTCGGCTATTGACGGACGGCGGCACGTCGTGAGTCTCGACCCAGGACCATCCTGGCGAGATGGTGACGGCTGGAAGGCTTGAAGAGGACAGACCCCGATTCCCCCGTTCCTTTGCATTATATTACCACACTTAAGTGCAGGTAGGGGGAGAATCGCTGAGGCCCTAGTCTTGTGCAACTACCAACCTAATTGCACGGCCGTCGTCGCTAGCCCCTCCTCCAGGCGAGGCTCTAACAGTATAGAATAATGGAGTCTAGCGTGCGGGTAGTTGAATTCGCGAAATTTTTCTGTCCCTACTGACTAACAAATAGTATTTGACGTTAAACAAAGTCAAGCATAGTAAAAATTAAAATTAAAGAAAATGAGATTGGATTTGGGATGGTATGGAGTGTTGAAAATTTACTTGCATAAGGACCCAGAAATCCTGTCGACAGCCCTATTGATGTGTCTAGATGTCCTCCAAGGTTTCGAGATCCTTCTATAAGCGTGGACTCGTTCGAGTTTTGTCACGTTAGAGGCGAACGCCTCTCTTTGGCCAAGCTCGTTCCACATGTCAGCTATTCTAATTCCACTTCCCTCCCACTTAACCGCGCATGTTCCACACTAAAACTGTCGCCGCTTCTCTGTGTCTTTATTCTCCTGGCGGTCATCCAAGTCGCTGGCGTGAGTCCCTTCACAACTATGTGAACCTTCCGGTGCAGCTTAGGTGGGAAGTGCAGTTGGAAGAAAGGTTTGGCTGTAGAAAGTGCCTGTGTGCATCCAGAAGCGAATCCAGCTCTGGGTCTTTGAGGGTGGGAGGATACCTTTCTTAAATAGTAGGAGCTGCGGTACAGGCTAAATTTTTGTAAGGATTCCATGGTAATAATAATAGTAATAATAATAATTATTATTACTACTAGAGATGGCGATTTATCGCGTGAAACCCTGACTGTTTGTTGATCTCCTACTTCAGCCTATCAACATATTACTGGCTTTCGCTTGAACATGACCTGTTCGAGCGAGCCACTGAGAATACCTCTATTGTAAAATTTGATGCCTGTTATTGGTTGCAGACATCTAGCTACTTTGTATCAGGCGTACAGTACATGTATCTCCCCCTCCTCCCAAATCATACATGTTGCAAGAAACTGCAGCGTTATGAAGGATATGTTGTCACACAAATAATTCGCGTTGTATCATGTATTATTATTACATTTACTCTTTCTGGGAGGTATTTTTGTACACCTTGTCATGGCCAGAGGAAAAAATTCTGAAAAAAAAAGTTGTAGCAGGAACAGAAAAAGATACACGATGGCGGTGTTAGTTCACTTTACCGTGAACAGCCTATAAAAATCTAGCTACATGGTGCCGGAATTCCGGTGCTTGAACAACCCCAGGGTGTGAGCCAGGCGAGCGCACAGTTGTTGCCCCGCCCCACCACGTCACTATGTGTATATGTGATGTGGGGGCAGGGGGGTCCCGCGTGGCCGCTGTTTCCGGACTATTTTCAGTCGCAGGGCGGCAGTGTGCCAAGCGAGAAGAGGCAGGGACATCTTCCTGGTCCATTCTCGACACTACTGGATGTTTACCACCAGCGACAAGGCACGCCGCCACCCTAGGTGAGTAGCGTGCTGCTATATATATTTACTTATTTAAACATTAACCAAATTCAGCACTAGTACCGGTTTACAATTTGTCGTGCATATTATAGACTACGTAGTAATTAGATAAACACGATTATAATAAACAATAAGATACTTAAATTCTTACGTACTAAAGAGACAAATAATAATAGAGAAAGGTAAACTAAATATGTTATGCAAAAATTATATTTAAATTTTTGATAGTGTCATATATAGCATATGATAGAAAACGCTCACAAATAATGAGAAAAAATATGCATGTTGAAATATCTCCCGTGATTTTTATATATTTTTTTTATATGGGCAGTTTGCGATAAAGTGAGCACTTTTGAAACCCTGGTAAATGGTTATGGTTATAATTACTATTAGTCACAAGACAATCTAGTCACTGCCACGGCTCATCGTGAGAGTATTGCAATTTAAGTTATTTGAACAGGGTTACAGCGCAATTGTGGAAATTTGTGTATGAAATGTCAATATCCGCTCCACTTTTTTTTTTTTGTTACATCATTGACACATATAACATTCATATCGAATCTGACCACGTTTGTGACTTAGGTTTCGCTGATACGAACCTTGATCACGTTAAGTTTCAGATTCGACAGTTACCTAATCTAACCTCCGGTTATCCTAGTTTCGGGTTTCCAGGCGAATTATGCAATCGTTTCATAATTGAGTCCCTAATCGATTCCCCTCTTGTTTCTCTTGGGCACCAATTAATACAGTTAATTTAAGAAAAGGCACTTGCGTAAATATAACAGGGATAAAATTATTGTAATGCGTTACGGATCCGTATACGACGTTGTCTTTCTTATACTCATGTAACTGATACCTGATCGTGCGAAATTGTCGTTCGTTAATAAGTCACGTGTACATAAATAACTTTGGAAGACGTGTAAATGTTTACACCTTTTTACGGTTCAGTAAAGAAGAGAGCGTTTTCAGATAGCCCCAATAAAATTGAAAGGAGGTGCTTATGCATTTGTTCCTCCCTAAACTGGAGTTATACTTTAACCGTTGAACAGTGACGAAGCCAGAAGGGAGGGTCCAGACTCCCTCTCACATCATGGAAACTGCTTGAATAGCACAATTTTGCACCTTGAAATTTCTATTTTTCCCTGGGGAGGACTCACGGACCTCCCGCTTTATAGAAGGGATCGGCCGGCCCAGGTTTGTGACCGCCCCCTTCCCCCGGCCACCCCGACCCTTGTTTGTTTAAACATTTTGGGAGCGATATGAGTTCGAGGTGCTTCAGATGATGCGACTGCAGTTTCGTTTCTTCGCGGGATGCGTTTGACGCGATACAACGCTATTGTTTGCCCTCTTCCCCCAACCACGTTCAGTTGTACATACACCGTAAATGACTTCGTACAATCGTAATCGTTGTACAAATTTACAGGAATATTTCAAAGTCCGCATCTTTGTGACGAGGACGTATTTATAGCTACTTATTCAATGTTAAAATATAATCAATTGTTCGTTCCGTCGGTCTACTTTTTCGTAGCTAAAGATATGTCAACATTTTATAATATCGCTGGACAGTCACCGATTCATAATCGAGTTCAAATTATATTATTTTTTAATTGCTGAGTTTTTTTTATAAAAAACGTCATTCTCAGAAAGTGTTTTTAAATAATGACGAAAATAATAAAATTTGGTGAATGTTGCCTAGTT
>PNEQ01004160.1:24328-58740 GCA_003012365.1 Medauroidea extradentata
TTTTTTTTTTTTTTTTTTTTTTTTTTTTTTTTTTTTTTTTTTTTTTTTTTTTTTTTTTTTTTTTTTTTTTTTTTTTTTTTTTTTTTTTTTTTTTTTTTTTTTTTTTTTTTTTTTTTTTTTTTTTTTTTTTTTTTTTTTTTTTTTTTTTTTTTTTTTTTTTTTTTTTTTTTGGCATGACAGTTGTTAGACTTTTGCTATACAATATTTCCGTGCCAGGTGGCCGTGCCAAGTTTAAAAACTCGGAAAACTCTGGAAGTCGCCCAAAATTATAATACGTTTACGGCGCAGAACTATAACAACCTTATCCAGATATATGAACTACTTATATTAGGAAATGTAGACTAATTCGCACGTTTGAACGTAGTCATGGGCGTCACAAAGGGGGGCAAGGGGGGGCAGTCCCCCCCCCCCCTTGAACTTGGTGGCCCCTATAAAAAAGAAGGTCACTAATTGTGTCAGGCACTGTGAAAAGGTCTTCATTTGCGTCAAATGCTGCAAAACAATGGCCTGTGTCGTCAGACGCTGCAAAAATTATAAATTTTTGATTATAATAGATTAGTTTTATGATAAATTTCCAAATCTCCCCCCCCCCCTTGAAATAATTCCTGGTGACGCCCATGAACGTAGTGTGTTGCTAGTGTTCTCTTTTGATTCGGCCAGTGAAAATTCTTGTACGTCACTAGTGAGCATTTCTTATTTGTTTGTAAACGACCAAACCGCGACGGATATTCGTCGTCCAGTCATACACTGTTTTTAAAAATATGTTGGCATTCACGAGATTCTGTACTGTCTATCATTACGGAATGACGTAATCTTGAGGATAATCGGTTTCCACAACAGTGTCGTAAACAGGAATCTCGTGCTTACTTCAGAGCAACCTACGACGAAATTCTGGAGGACCCGAGTTCGATCACGGCTCCTGCCATCCTGATTTCGGTTTTCCATGGTTTTCCAAAATCGCTCCAGGCGAATGCAGAAATGGTTCCTTAACAAAGGTCATGGCCGACTTACTCATTTGCTAGTTCTTGTTCCTATGTGAAAGCTGTGTGTGATTGTTTCTAATGGCATCACTGTCGACGAGGTGTAAGGCCCAGTCAAAATAAATATATGTAAAAATGAAGACAGTTTAAACATATCTCGCATAATTCCTGGAGGGATATCGTAAGGAGAGCTATCGTAATGGAATACTTGCTATCTGGAATACCACACTCTATAATACAAACGCATACTAACCGCTAAGTTGCTGAAACCTTAAGCAGGGTCACAATTGATGAGACAAGGCCTCAGTGGATGATAGGACCGACAGTTGTACTGGCGATATACACGTCTGTCACCCAACCGGCCTGAAGAATGAATAGAAGAAAGTCTGGCGTACGAATTGCGTGCAGCATGTTCGGAGTTACTTTTATTCTCCCAGAGACCAGTGAATCCACAATGCTTATCTACGAAAAAAAAAAAAAAACTCACTTCAGACTACTGTACTTTTGAAAACGACTTTTAAGACAACACGTACAATGGAAGCATTATTTTTTTAGCGTACTGTTCTATTGTGGACATAGCCATTGCAGTATTATGTCGTCCCTCAGAAATCTTAATATGAAACAAGAAGAAACAAACGAAAAACGAAAAGAAAATTAGAAAACAAGCCTAGTTTGGCTGGCTTGGCTGTAGTCTACATATCCATAAACCAAAACAACAGAACATGAAATATCCCATAAAGAATGAATCGACACCAAATAAAGACAAAATAAAGAAAATAAAATAAACTGTCAAAAAGAAATGTTGAAGGACAAAACCAAATAATCTGTAAAGCTCAGGACACCAAAATTAAGACAGCACAGGCAATACTGAGACGAAGACAATGTTGGACACAAGACAGGATAACAATGATGACGTCACAGACAATAGACTAGACGACACAACGATGCCATAAGACTCAAAAGAGGAGACGTTAACTCCCGAAACGTAGTGAAAAGTTCGTCTTAAGAAATCTGGTGTTCTTTTATGTCTTCTTCGTTGTGTTGTCTGGTCTATTATCTGTGACGCCGTCGTTGTTATCCTGTCTTGTGTCGAACAATGTCCTCGTCTCAGTATTGTCTGTGGTGTTTTAATTGTGTTGTCCTGAGTTTTACATATTATTTTGTTGTCTTTCGAGTTTGCATTTTGGAGGTTTATTTTATTTTTCTTTGTTTAATGTTGACTAATTCTTTATGGAATCTTTCATGACTAATACCTTATAGGATCGTTCATGAATAATTCCTTATAGGATCTTTCGTGTTCTGTTGTTTTGGTTTATGGATGTGTTGACTACCACCAAACTAGACGTTGTTTTTCAAAGCCCCACATTAAAACGTTACGGCGCCGGTGGGAACGATTTTCGCCATACATACACAAACACACCCCTCACCATGCGGCCGCCTACCTTGAGCGGTTTTGTACGTTACTGACTAGAAGCGACGGTTCTATAAGGGTGACCTTTAAACGTGCATCAACTGTCATGTCACCACAACGAGTCAAGCGCTGAACTAGCGTGCAAGATTCCCGCCGATCCAAATTTTATACTATGGGTTTTAAGCGACGACCATTTAATTTTATTGGTGGAAAGTTTGTAGCAAAGTTCAGTGCACGATTTTGAGTTTCGCATATATCCTGTTAGTATATTTTGCAGTACGGCAGTCTGAAAACGCCCTATTTTTAGCTACGTTGGAGGGCATCGAAACAAAGTCTTAACAATGACATTTCATACTTGTCCGAAGTGCTTTCTCTTCGTACATCGGCACAACGGTCATATGTGGACTAGTTTGATAAAAAAAAAAATGTATTTCACCCACGTTACAACTAATATAGAACGTTGTAGGCGGCGCCCTTAAGAGGGCGTGGTACATAATTCACGCTAAAAGCATTGATCTATAACTGTAGGTTTCTTGAAGCCAATTTGCGAAAATTAAACTATATCAATCCTAGACAATAGTTTTAGCCAATGTTTTAAACAAAATGGTTTCCAGTGTTACGAACTTCTGAAGCACAATCTCTGACGCCGAAACCTCGTGCGTTTAACTGCGGCGCAAGAGATCACGCGTAACGAATTAGTAATTCTGGATTAATATTTACTCATAAAGTTGGCAAATACCATTATCTAGGATTGTCATTGATTATTTTATTCATATTAACTTCAAAAAAAGCGTAGAAATCAACTGATGTTTTCAGCGTTTATTTATCTACTGCGCACTCTTAAGTGAGAGGATATGGGGATGGAGCATCGTTGGAATACAGAAAACGGGGAGAAACGAGGGACTCCCCGAAAAAAAAAAACCTATCAGCGACGTCCTTCACGTTTCCCATAATTCGCAAATCAGGTCACCGTGGCCTGACAATTTTAGCGCCGTGATCATATCTATTAAATGATTTCTTTAAAAATACAACAGAAGAAAAGCCAAAATATTTACTGTTCAGAACGGCAGAATACCGTCAATTGTGTACGCTTGGGACACTTTGCAAGACTTTTTTATTGGTTGTACTGTTGACTTAGGGTATTCTGCTAATTTCTCTATTTATAATGTATTTATGTATACGGGTCTTTATTGCCATTATGGCTGACAAATGCTTAAAGTAGTATTCCTTCATAGTGTCCCAAGTATATCTAGATAACAGTAGCAGAAATTAATCGTGATGATTGCAATACTAAGGTTACTTCTGCTACAGGTTGGAAATATCAATGTTAAAAGTTCGGCACAGTTAAAATTTCTGCCGCTTGAGCGCTCGTATCGATAAGAGGTTCAAACTGACTTATCACAGAGCTTTCGCGAATTTTAAGTTACGTAGAGTTTATAATTTGAAAACCAAAATTTGTTTACTTTTCACTTTAAAATTAAATAAAATGACTTCTCTCTTTACCGCGTCTAGATAAATTTAATTTTACTACGGTTTAGTATTTTATTAAATACGTTAGCGATTGCAGCGCAACCAGCGGCAGAATTGTTCGCTTTGTCAGACTCTCATAACAAAACACATTTTCTTTCCAACCTGCAATATAATTAACCTTAACCATACCAACATTAAAAAGTAGCGCCGATAAGAGTCAGCACGAACTCATTTTACAGAAGCTGTTCATTGTTTAATGTCTATTAGAGTTTTAAGCGGATATAAACAGGAAGAAAGTCTCTTGTAAAATACGAGGAGTCGTTCCAGTCTTCCACAAGTCTGGGCAGTTTTTTTTTTTTTTGTGTAGAACGCGGGTTGTTCGTCCTGACATTCCACGACAAGATGCCAAGTCTCCTCGTATTTATAAAGAGCGTCTGTGTACTGACTGAATCGTTAACGTCTGTCTTATTTCTTCCCTGCGTGTTCTTCCGGCAAGCGAGAAAGACAGCACTGTAGATGCCCACTGGCTTTACGGAAGGGGAATGAAAGAGAGGCTACAAACATGTGCACATAAACAGGAAAGTGACGGCAGTTTCCTGCCATAGGGTTCTCGCAACAACAGCATGTTCCGTAATGAACATGGACTACGATGTCTAGTATTTGTATGATACATTGCGCGGTGTTGTGCATCAACCGACTGTGCGCCAATTTTTCGCTCTCAGTAAAGCATGCTACAAGAATTTCTGGTTTGGAACAGTCTTACACAAATATTTTTGTCCTATAAAACTAATATTGATAAAAAACGGGACACAGGATTGAAAAAATTTTGGATAACCGTTTCAGAGTAGAAAAATATCTTATACAAGTGTATATGCTTCTTACGATTGACGTATAACCATGGCCCCCATGTGATGTTGCGGGCCCGGGACCCAGAATCGGGCGCGGGCCCTCCTTTTTTTCGGGTGCTAAAAAGTTGTTTACCCTACCATTTTATATTGCGCTCATTTCCATTTCATGGGTCATTGTCAATAACGAATAACCTATGCCAAATGCAATTTTACTGTGATAAATTAACTTACCAGTCTAATATTTCAAAATTGCTCTGTAGTTAAAAATGTGCTTAACACCCTAATATTTCAAAACTGCACTGTAGTTAAAAATGTACAAAACAACTTAAAAATATAATTTACATAACTGCACTATGGTTGCATATAAGCTACATGTTTACTTTATAATCAGAAAATGAAATTATATAAATAAAAACACATTTTTTAAAATATGGATAAAAAAATAATTAAAAATACAAAACAGTATTTACAACTTTCTTTTTACATCTGGAGGGAGCATTTGAAGAAGGGACAGAGGAAGAGTCTGCCGAGCAGTTCTATGTACTCTCGAATCCATGAGCGAAACAGTTTGTTGTAAGGCAAAGTCTTGAAAATGATTATAAAATGAATCGTTTAAAAAATTTAAATTAATTTACGTGTATTTAAAAAAACACTAGACTTAATTGTACACCTTCCTGGCATTTTTGTGGCTAAATTGGTCGATAACAGAAAATTCGACCCTTTTGTCAGTTCGTTTTCTATTGCTAAAATTGCTAAATTATTTAGACGTACTTGGCAGTTGTGCTTCTCTGCCAGGTTTTGAGAGTGTTGGCCATCCTTCTGAAGAACCTTTCAGCAGTAGGTACTGTTACTAGAATTTTGCAATAAAGCTTGATTCCGATGCACAGGTTGACAAAAATAGCTTCAAGGTTTTTTCTCATAAATAGAGTCCTTTTCTGAGTCAAACACGGTACCATGAACACTCTTTATTTGCATTATTTCTTCGTTTAAGACATCTGAATCTGCTAAGTCTTGAGGGTACTTGGAAACCAGCAATTCAGTTTTCATTTTCAACTGCTCACTATTATCTAATTCCATACAATTCATAATTGGAGAAAACATATCACGTATCAATTCAGAAGCGGAAAATCTAGTTTTAAAATCTGTCATGATGAAACCCAAAACCGAAAAAAATACAGAAGCTTTAAATTTATTTGTTGCTTCTAGTTGGAAGTTTTTCTTTAAGTGTGTTTTCATCTGCGTTTTTACTAGATTGTCTCCTAGTTACGAAGAGAGGGGAGGTACCAACAGCCTCAGCAACAACTTTAGATTCCTGCAAAATGATTTCCCACGAATCTCGCAGGTTTTGCATTTCAACAAGTAAATCTTTACCAAGTTGGGTCTCAACATTGAGGGAATTTCTTTTACTCTGAATTTAAAATTTTTATAGTCAATAGCATACAAAACTTTGTGCCAAAATGAAGACATCAAAATACCCTTGAAATGTGTAAAGTCCGAAAACTGTGTTTTATGCGCTGATGGAGTCAAAGTAGTTACCAAGTCTTCTAGGAGCAGGTCTAGAACTTTGAGAACAGAAGGATAGTGCTTTACTATTGGATGAACTGTTTGCAGTCTTTCACTCCAACGGGTCTCGGAAAGTCTTTACATAGATAATGAAATGTGCTGTTTCAACAGTTCCCAGCGACCAGGACTGCTAGAAAAATTAAGTAAAAACTTTCAATATTTTCAAAAAAAGTCAGTACATCATTATTTAGTTTAGCAACATTAACGCCAACTCTGTTCAAGGAGTGTGCTCAGCAGGGGGAAAATGACAAATACGTTTTTTCCAAGTATTATTGATTTAACTCTACTAATGTGTCCCTGCATGTTCGAACCATTGTCGTAACCCTGTGCACGGCAATCTGCAAGTGGCAGTTGAAGAGCTTCCAAAATTGAGAGTATTTAATCAGTTATTGCTTCGCCTGTTTTCTGCGGAAGTTCTTAAACTCAGTAAATCTCTCACAAATTTCAAATAACTTTATATCCTTATTTTGAAAAACTTCATTCAAATTAACAACATTGTGTTCTCGGTGGGAGACGTCAAATGTCGCATCAACAATATTTCCATAAAAATTGCTCTTCTCTTCGACTCAAAATGGTTTTCAAAAGTTTTTCACCGCACAGGGAAATAAACACATTTTGTGAGTACAATGATAGGTAGTGAGCTTGACCTCTCGTGCTTTTGTCATTCAGTTGGTTTTCCTTAACTTTGGCCAAATGTTCACAAGTTGCATCGTCATATTCGCCAATTAGTTCCATTATTCCCCAAAAAGAATCGTCATTGTGAACATCAGCAATGTGAGTAGTTTCCCCCTGAAAAGCCAAACCTCTGCTGAATGTAGTGTTGTACTTCGTCGCAGGCACATGCCTAGCTACGATCGCTGGCAGGCATGTTATCGCTGAACATAACATACGGACTATCTATTCTAGCATTTTACTACCAGGTCTACCGTCCTATAAAAATGAGCTTTACATTTACAGTTGGCATTGGTGTCGACTGTAGAATGTAATTTTTGTATTGAAAGCAACAACCCATCCTTAAAAAAAAAAAAAAAATAAAAAAAAAATCCAGGCTAGGGCCGGGCCCGGGACCTGGAGGTACACATGGAACCCCCCCCCCCCCTTGTGGGGGCCATGTGTATAACACCGTCCCATTTATCTAGACGAGAAAACTTTATATAAAAATTTTTTTTGTACAATGGAATTCATATTTATTTAACATTAAAATGTTTTGTCAAAGGAACTATTTGAAAAGAAAGCTTCACAGATAGTAAAATATTCGTCTTCGTTTTGCTTAAGGCATTTTTAAAGCCTGTGTTACTTTTTAATACTCTTTGATTATTTTTTTTGTCTCAAATGGATTTTAACTCTTTGGGTTAAAAAATACTCACAGCGTCACTGTTCATACTTTAATGCAGGGTAGTTTATTAAGGTCCCATACTTATAACCAGGTAACAGAAAATTAAAAGTGTAAAATAACATAGAGTAGGTATTCGGAGCAGCTGTGAGTTTTTGCGATCAACCTAAATCATTATGTGCGAAAGCAAATCATGTACCTTAGGGCGTAATAACTTGTTAAATAGGCGAAGGGAGTTTATTATATTCTCTGTAAGAACCATTATCGCCAAAGAAGTACAAAAGTAAAGTACCGAAATCTCATTAGAAGTTTTTCAAAACTTAAGAAGTGGATCCCGAGTTTATATTCACGGACAAAGGTATGTTTCTTCGCAAAAGACACAGTGTGTTCATACATACATGGAGTACTGGATGGTTGAAATGTCTTAAACCATTTGTAATATAATCCCGGCGGAGTCGACCCGAATTTTCACATGTCGGAATCGTGCTGGGCGATACAGCTTTCTCAGGGATCTCTCGTTTCTCCCTCTCTTATTTCAAATGCTGCACCATTCTCACCTTATTTCGTCCCTCACCAGCGCTAAAGACATGGTGTTAAGCGCTGATCAAAATTGCTTCACTGCAAAGCTGTGGTGTACAACGTAGGCAACATACAGTATGACCATGTATACGGGTTGCATAGAAGTAGGAGCTCGGATACACATGACTGCGATCCTCGCAACCTGTCCTTCATTCGTTGTTGAATCGCATTGTTTGCCAAGCTTTGCACGTCACAACTCTTAACAATTAAATGATAGAAAAACTCAAGTGTACGTGACTTTTATATTGCAGCTGGTTATAAGAAGCTGCGTCTAAAGTTTGAAATGTGAATTACCGAACTATCGGTATATTTCTGTGTTTGGAGCTATAAGCAAGCTCCTTTGAAATTAATCCAATAGAACAAACATGGGATCTGCACTAAGCCAGCATACACGTTAAACCCTGTCGGATTCCCTCGACGATACGAGGCAAGAGGGTTTTACGGCCCTTTAACAACGATGTTCAAAGAGCCGATGAAGGTGAAGTGAGGTGAAGGGACAGCAAGCGGGATTCGAATCCAGGAATTCTTGGGCCGTAGACCGGGGCCTAACCGACTACGTTATGGAGGCCGGCTCGACAATACGAGAAACACATGGTAATTTAGGGGGAAAAACAGTGACTAGAAAGGGTCCCGATTACAGGGCATCACACCCCGAGATCAGACTTATTAAGGCTCTCTTCGACTTCTGCCAAACCCTGAAGAATAACGTGAAATTAAGCCCTGTGATAAGGAAGCAACAAAATGTGAAGGGCGGATAAATGCGGAGGTCTCCCGGAAAACCGCCCGTTAAAGGCACCGTCCGCTACGTTTCCCATATAAAAAAAAAAAAAAAAAAAAAAAAAAAAAAAAAAAAAAAAAAAAAAAAAAAAAAAAAAAAAAAAAAAAAAAAAAAACTATCACAGTCGACCCCTCCCTGGAATCGAACCCAAATCGCTGTAGTCTGACGACCACGCCACCGAGGTCAATTTAAATGTAATTACAAATTTTAGTAATCGTAATTCTCTGTTTTCCGGGACCAGATTTTTCGCATGTGGGAAACGTGGCGGACGTTGCTGTTTACCAGCAGGTTTTCTCGGGGAACTCCTGTTTCCCCCGCCTCACTCATTCCGTTCCTGATCCACACTTCATTCATTCTTCGGGCTGGACGTGCGACAGACCTGTCTCGCTTGTCGAGCAGCTGGCCCAACCTTCGCCCTGGACTGTCACCCACGTTATGACCCTACCAGAAGCCGGTAATCACGCAGTGCCTTAATTTCTGTGTTTTCTACATTTCATGTAACATCCATATTCAATTTCGCTCAGTCGTGTACTGTAATGGATCTGTGTACGGCACCAGGTACACGTTGTACTAAGCATCAGGTTGAGCTGTCTCAGTTTTACACACTTCGCCTGAACCTAACGTGTCCTTGGTCAACGGTGTTAGCACAATGTTGGTGCTAGTTAGCTGTTTCGCGAAACAGTTGTATACTCGTGGCTTGAGCGGTAACGAACTGTGATGAGTTGAATTAGTTCAGTCTGTAAACACGCTGCTACGAGCTGCTCAGTTCTGGATGTGAGAGCTCTCTGTTTCCGTGATGCCTACACACGTACATGTACTGACAGAGTTGTAAGTCAGCCACGTAATTAAGATAAACAATAATTGATTCCGCAATCTAAAACACTGCACTTTTTAGTCTACTTATTTCGCTCTCCTACAATATGCAACGTGTTTAAGAATGACTAAGGCACATGATTCATGATAGGAAAAAAAGAAGATTGGTCTGGGTGCAGGACTTGTTGTCTAGTCTCCAGACTATGGTCATACTGCTAAATGTACCTTTCGTTTACGTTTTACTCGGAAATTATCTGTACTAGAGAGTTGCAACTACGATGTAGGTATTCTTTGCTAATTACGACGTTCTGCTTCGCCCGATGGTAAGCTTATCTACAATAAATTTTACATCACGTTGTAAATGTTGCAGGTAACTAAATCTCCAATTATTTAAGAGATTGTATGGGGGGAGGGACAGGTTCACGTCGTACAATACCTTCATTTCAACCAATATCTTGGTAAAATTAATTTGCAAATCAATCTTGTGTACCTCAAACGCAACAGATACTTTGGGTAATATTCCACACAAAACGCTTTTCACCCTCGCGAAAATTGTCTGCATAATTTTGGGCGATATTAGATTCATTAAGGCCGTCGTACAGCGGTTCAAAACGGAAATCTAGCTGATGTCTTACAAAATGTTTATTCCTACAACGGTATCACTAGCTACCTAAAAAATTCGCGTTTTCTTTTATGCGCAAGATAGAGTTTCAGCAACTGTAGGTCTGTTTCACGTTCACAATTGGTCGTTGACTTACTTGACACTTCCAGGAAGTAGCTGAGCCAAGCCAATAATGAAACTGTAACTATAGACAGGCCCATTTCACTGTGTCAGCGAGCAGCCAATAAACAGCTGCTGTCTACACCATTTCACAAATATTCTTGGAGGATAGCCTACAGGTAATTGAACCCACAAATATTTCAGGTCTCTAAGTATCACAAAAGACACCTAACACACCACATCGGAGTTATAAGTGAGGCCTAGGCAAGGGTTTTAAAGATCAGCAGCATTTAAGTCACCCCTCTCGCAATTAGCAGGTCTGGCTCTGTCAGTAGTCGTGTACGGGTCTCTGAAACGAGTGCATGGTTTCTAGTGTATTCATGTGCGAAGTGTCTTCTAAGTTACGGCTACTTCAACTACGCGTATGTAGATTAGAAAGTACCCACAATGAAGGTCACACACTAGTATTATTATAATCTGCAGCATCATGAATAAAATAGTGCTCCCTGAACGCAAGATTTTGAAAATGATGAAGTTTGATAAGGCATACAAAATAATTATGTTGAATACCATCACACACTATACCTTTTCTCTTTCCTTGACATATGTACTTATTTAAAACCCATGGAACAGCTGCCACCGCAATAATTATATAGTTTTGATCCAGCCTGTGCATTGCCTCTAAAAACCCTTTCTGAAGTGTGACAAATATTACGTGATAAAACTGACAGAAAAGAACGGATGTCATGTGACAACCTTACAACGTACTGAGAACATTTAGACTAGATATTCAAGTGGTGGTAATTGTTTTTATTTTTATTGTATAGGGCTTTACGTCTCGTGGGCAGCGAGGCCATTACAGATGGTTACAGACAACTGTAGCACAAGTCACAGGAACTGGGAAGGGAATCGGCCGTGGCCTTTGTTTAGGGAACTATCCCAGCGTTGGCCTGTACCGATTTCGGGAAATCACGAGAAACCGAAATCAAGATTGCCGGAGTCGGAAATTGAACCCGTGTGCTTCCGGATGAGAGTCCAATGTTCTGCCGTTTTTAACCCCTGAAGCAAAAATAGGAGTGTTGTAAGTTTGACGTGTCTGCCTGTGTACCTGTGTGTCCGTCTGTGGCATCGTAGCTCCTGAACGAATGGACCTAATTTGATGCGTTTTTTTTGTTTGAAAGCTGACTTGATCGATAGTGTTCTTAGCTATGATTCAAGGAGATCTGTTCAGCCGTTTAAAGCTCATCAGCTCTTTTCTAGTTTTTTTTTTTTTTTTTTTTTTTTTTTTTTTTTTTTTTTTTTTTTTTTTTTTTTTTTTTTTTTTTTTTTGTGACTGAATGTGAGCAATTCTACTGGTCTGATTGATTTGAAATTTAGTATCCTGTGGTCGGTTTTTTTATTTAAGTCTTAATATGTATGAAATTATTGCAGTATTCGTTACGCTGGGTCACGAAATGTTGTGCGCTCTTCAGAGTATGAAATAATAGATGTCTCATGCCACCATGCTATTGGCTGGTTTTAACGGCGCGCACACAGTTCTGCACATGTGTGAGTCGCGGAGTAATGCCGGTTTTTTTAATTTGTTATTGTAGCCTGACAAGACGTTTGAATTAGAACATAGCTTTTTTAATGTTCCACAGCCGCTTTACTTTAGAGAAGGCTAGTCAATACATTTTATTTACCTTGAAGTGTATGTAAATAGTTTGACATGTTCTATACCATTCTGTATGGTCTTTTGAACGAAATAAAAAATCAAATCAAATCAAATCTAATCAGTGGGCGATGGACCCCTTTCTGCTGGCACCGTGACACTGCACTTGCCAGGCAGAAAACATTAGCTGCGGCTAATTTCGCGCGCGGCGCACTTCACTCTTTCCTTTGTGTCACTGCGTCCCCCCCCCCCCCAACGAACACCGTGACTTCCTCCCCTGCTATATCCCCAGTCACCCACCCTCCCACCGAACAGCGTAGCGTATTGGTTGCACCCAGAACTCGCTCTCAGGAGAACCTGGGTTCGATTTCCAGCTCAGCCATTGTGATATTGGTTTGCCATGATTTTCCAAAGAGATAGGTAAATGCGGGGAGAGTGTTCACATGGCATAATTTTATATTTGCATAATTTTATATTTGCAGAACATAAGTGTTTGTGCTATAGACATTACTTATGACTACATTTTCCACTTGTAAAAAATTTTTAGCTTTCGCAGTTTTTCCATAGCAGCATGCCAAAGTCAAAATCCACAAGTTACGGAAACATAGTAATAACAAAAGCCAAGCGTCTTACTCAAATGAAATAATTTACACTGAAATTAGACATTATGGGCAATATGCTAAAATATTTTAAAAATACACAAAGGCTTTTGTGTTTTTTTTAAAAATTGCCATAAATGAAGAAAATTGTCATTATTTTCAGATTTTTTTTAAAAGTACAAAGGAATCGCATTGTGTGTTCCCATAACTTGCAAATTTTGACTTTGCCATGTCACTATGGGAAAACTATGAGAGTAAAGAAATTTTTACAAGTGGAAAATGTAGTCACAAGGTACGTATATAAAGTGATCACTAATCATTATGCTATGCAAATATTAAATTATGAATTTTTGCCACGTGAAAGCCCTTAGGTCTACGCCATGATAAATCCCTGCTTCCTTTAATGTCTTAGCCATTCATTACTTCAGTATCAGCTGTTAATGAAAATGTAAGCTCGGCATCTTGTCAATAACGATAAACAAAGAATATGTTTTATTTTATTTTCAGAAGACGTTTTGTGTCTGTGAAATCCATACGATGTGTTATTCATTTCATTGCTGTAGATATGTTGATGAAGATTCAAAATGGCTCTTTAAAATAACGAGATACACCCAAGCTTTCAAAAGTGCCAATTTTTCCCATGAATACCACTTACATACCTAAAATTACCTGTCTAGATGTGGTATGAAAATAGTAAGTGTTCTTATTGGTGGTATTATACCCAAAGGATGGACCTGCGTATGTGGGTGCTTGTGCTCGCCACCTACCTGCCCCATGCCACTGTCCCACAGCGCGTGGGGCCGTGCCCCTTCAACACCATGTGTGCCTGCAAGTTCGACGGCGCTGAGCGTATCTCCGAGGTCGTGGTAGAGGTGGCCTGCTCAGGTGTGCCCCTTTCGTTGGTGCCAGGTAAGCCAAACCACCGTCTTCATGCCTCTGTTACCTCAACAGTGTTTCCAGATGCAAATGGAGGTCAGAAGATGTGAAGGGGAGAGAAAGAGAGGAGTGAGGGTTAGTAATCCCTTTAAAAAAGTCCTGTCATGATACTTTTTTATCTGCTGGAGACAGTAAAATAAGAAACTATATGAGCAACACTGGTGCACTTGTAGAGAATAGTACCATTTTTTTGCACAGTTCACTAAATTGTCATGTGTTTTTAAATATGCATTTTTTCTTATGGATGAGCCTATAGTTTTATTTGTGGAAAGTGTGCTGTTAAGTCAAATGAATGCCTCTATCTTTCAGTTTTACAAATAAAGTTGATATTTTTCCAAAAAAAAAAAAAGTCTGAGAACCCATTTTTAGACATTTATAACTGTCTCATAAATGTTTTTATCATAGGTATGCCATATTTAAAAAAAAAAAAAAAAAAAAAAAAAACAAGGCGTAGTTTCAAGGACGTGTGTGTTCATTTAGTAGGTAAATATATTGGGAACAGGATTATTAGTTTCCATTAATTCGCAAGGCAAGAACTTCTCTTAAAACTGCTTGGCAGCAAAAAATAATTTTATTTCATTTGTAGGGCCTACTGAATATTGCTGAACATCGCTCAACTTACAAACATTATTTTAGATAGCATTTCCATCCAATAACTAAACTTAAATAACCAGTCACAGTGAATGAAGATCCTGCCAGGTAGCCTACTTAGTGAAAATGTTGGTGAAAATAAATGTGTCTTCTCTTTCTCTCTTTATGTAGCCTACAATGTGTGTCTGAAACATACCCACATACTTTAACAGGTGTTTGCTGAGGTGAAAATAGAAGAGAATATAATAGCTTGTCGGTATGTTTTAAATAAACATTGTAAAAATAATTTACATATATATATATATATATATATATATTTATTTATTTATTTATTTAGACACACAGTGAGGTTCTCAATAGTGACATGTTGGAATCACATTCAGGAGGACCAGATTAGATTCCCAGCACCAACCATCGACCAGTTGTAAGGTTCACTTACCTTTCTTGAATTTGTGACGATAAAGTAACTTTTTTTTATTTTCACTATTTGTTTTATGCTAAATATTTTCTATAAGTGATTGTATGGTTTTTATTAAGTATCTCATAACATGTTTTGCCACTGCAAATCGTCTTTTTTTCTGTATGTTTTTAATATAGGTGGTTTCCCACAACGATTCAATTTTTACTTTGATATAAAAAACTATAGGATATAAAAATTTGTTATTAGAAAAAGTTACATCAATTCTGTGTCTACTTTAAAATCCAAAAACTACGGAGTGTAAAAATTTGTCACTGGATGAAAGTTACATTAGATGCAATGTCTACCATTTGAATGATGTTTGGTAGAAATAAAAAATTATGAATTTTTTTCTTAGAGCATCTGTCATTGAATAACTTTGTCTTTGAACAGTACATTACATTTTTATAAGTTCCCATCTTTATTTTCTTGTCTAAAGCCCAATCACTGCAAATCCATAATTTGACACATTTTACATTTTAAGTGAAAGTAACATTTTATGATATAGGTAGCTTCGTACAAGGAGTAACTTTTCAGATTATTTTCCCCTGGTTTTTTAGCAGATTGCAATTCCTAATAACCATTTTTTAAGTATATCCATAAAAATGGTAAAAAAATATGTCTGCATTTTTTTTTTAATTTGATACATTTTTATGGTCAATATCAAAGGCTATCCTTAGTAAAATTCAAAAATTACGAATTCACGTTAGCAATATTATTGATTATGTTTTATCAACAGCAGGTAATGATATGCAAAAATAATATATTTCTCAACACAGCTTGTAAAGTTATTTGCAGTATTTTTGTGGTAATATTTTGTAAACAAATTTTTTTTGGTAAGAAATGTATTTATTCCCTGAACAAAACAGTAATGTTCAGTTAATTTTTAGATAAGGAAACAACCTTACAAACCACGGTTTTGGTTTGATTGTTTCAAGCAGTTCAGTCATAAATACAGTATATTTTTTCCTTCAGACTCGTGGTGTGAGAAGTTCGCTTCACCTATCATCTAAGTCAGAAAATGCTACATCCTCTCTGCATTGAATAGATTTAATTAGTCACAGTTCAATATCAGAACTGTGTCAGTGGCTACAAAACAATGGTACATACAGTAAGAGCCACAGAGTATATAAGGTAAGAGCATTGAGTAAGAGCTATCTTGCACTGCAGTTATTTGCCTCTCTACACACCAGCTTGGCTGTTTCGCTTAATCAATGCAGTAAGTACAAGCAGCTGACTTATTCTTTGGAGGAAGCCATAAGTAATGAAAAAAAACAACTTATAAATTCTAAATTTAATGCTTTAAATTTGCCAGGTTAGTAAAATTAGTAACATTAATTGGTTCATTCATAGAAATTTAAAAGAAAAAATTGTCCCAATAAGATACATTGCTGGTTTCAATTAGATGTTGAAAAATTTAAAGGTTGAACAGACTTAAATACAAAGAACTTATACCTAACTGTAAACTGAGGTCACAATTCCCTAATTGATTTGAACCCTCAGAAAGAATTGTGCTAATATCACTAAGGTAGCTTAAACTTAAAAAAATATAAAAAAGTTTAAAACATTCATACATGAATGTGTAAAAATAAAAAGACAGCACATGTCTTCATAATTTACATGATACATTGCTAATTGTAGAGATTTTTGACAGAGCAGTCCAAACATACAAATAATCACAGTGGAACATAACAAGACGTAACAAGAGCATTCTTGGTGTCAACAATTTGGGGGCCTGGCACTCTTAGAATTTTGTGGGCCCCTTCAGTTTGGCAGCTGGTAAACCCTTTGATCTATTTATCTTTTCCTGTTGACGACACAAGAGAAGAGATATTTGTTTACATTTGAATTGTTCTTTTGTAGTTTGTTACAGCATTTAACTAGCTGATTTCAATAAACCTGTCGAGTGAACATGTTGTTGTGTTGTTTTGCAGTTGTCGTGTGAGGCTAATGAAACTATAGTTGGGCAATAGTGTGTGCAGGGGGTGAGTACCTCGGTTGTCTGTGCCAGAGCTACCCAGCGAAGCACTTGTGCAGGTGGACATAATCGACTCTGGTCTGGAAGTTCTGGAGAATGACTCGCTGCATGGCACGGAGGTGGAGTTCCTTCGCTTCATGTCCAACAAACTGCAGTATCTGGACCAAGAAGTCTTCAGGTATTGCTGCAGTTACACACATGCACATGACTATGTATAAGGCTAAGTTAAAATGGAAACCAAAGAACAATTGATTTTTTTTATGTAAACTAAATCTTAAATGTTTTAGGTACTGCATTTTAATACACATTTAAGGTTTTTAAATAATTGTAATGAATCTGAGTTTCTAAGGAATGAGTCTCTGCTGTTTCTGCTATTTCTTTATTATAAAAGTTCAGTAGCTCTCACTAACATTGCCTGTTTTAAAGTAGTTTTGCCATTATGTTGTTAACGTTTTAATATTCTAATTTACTAATTCATTTACATGTAATTGGAAACTTGAAAACGCATTATTTAACTGTACAGTGTGTATATTTCATTAAATGGTAAAATTTTCTTTGGAAATGAATGTGCTAATTTCCTGCAACCATAGTGAATGTGACCTGTATTAACAAATTGTTAAGTTGGAATAAGATAACATTAATTCATATCATTATAACTTTAACAACATGGTTTCAGGGCCCTAAGCACAACACTAGCAAAGACGTAATGTCTGTTTTACATGCATAAATAAATTTTTAAAAAATAAATAAATACAGTGTGTGGAAAGAGCACCAGAGAGGGAAGGATGTCACACCCCAAGACCTGACTTCTGAGTGGGATTGGAATGCATTTCTCAAACCCTGAAGGATGGCATGGAATAAAGCCCTATGATTGAGAAGAGACAGAATGTGAAGGACAGGGGAAATAGGAATACCATGAGAAAACTGGCCGACCACCAGAAAAGTCTGCCAAGTTTCTTACATATATCATGACCGACCCCTTCGGGAATTGGGCCCAGATCTTTTGGTGGGAAGCAATCACTCTAGCCACTGTGTCAACCGCAGCTCCATCCAGAAATGTTGCAGCTGAGCTGTTATTTTTTCTTCCAAATAATTCCTAACTCACAATAGTAGTTACTGTAATGAGATTGAACAGTTTCAGTTTCTCGGAAGTGAGGTAGACAGCTCTGATTACTTGGAACGTTGCACATGATGATAGAGGAAAATAGCTACAGTATATTTGATCTCAGTGAGCTCTTGATTCACCCAGATCCCACAGGAGACCTGATCCCATGGTTATAACTCTCACTCCAGTTGAAGCCAGAAGCAATAAACACCATGGGCTACTCACTTATCAGTTTCATCATAGACTGCTATTATTATTTTTAATTGAAAAAATTTCAGAACTTAGTGGTTGATATGAAAAGCTTTCTGCTTAAAAATATTTGCGTAGTAATAACTGAGCATATTTTGGGCTTTCTGATTTTTTTTATATTAGGTTACTGAATGTCTGTTTGGGAATATTGGTTCCACTAGCTATTGGGGAACATGATTATAACAGTTGCCAAGCAGTACCGTGAGTGTTAACATTCTAAGGAACACTTCGTATTGTACTGACAAGTGTTGTATTGACACCGGGAAATGTGCTCTGTGAGGAGGCACTGGGCCAGCTGTTGGTGTTGCAGTAACATACTACATCGTCTGAGGTGACTAGATCCCAATCACCGGTACGCACCTTACATTTAAAACTGTCTTGTCCATTTTATGCTAACTTTTAGTTCTGCACTGAAAAGCATATATTTTCCTGACGTTATTTTTTTATGAGTCATTTTTCTTGTAATAGCTCAGTAATTTACATTATGACACAGATAGACAGTGTGAAAACTCAAGTATCCAAAATAAGGTCGAGTAAAGTGAATCCATAGGTTTTGGATACAGCCTTTGATTCTGCATGAAATTTTAGCAGAAGTGTTATGAGTTTGAATGCGCTGTAGCATATGGTTTTCTTCTGTGTCTCACTAGTTTAACACACAAAATAAGTAATATAAACTACCGTATATCTAACATGTGACTTGTGTTCAGTACAGTTCCATGGCTACAGTTATAATGTCTCTTGACCTCAGTTACAACGAGCTAGACGAAGTTCCTTTTGAAAGTTTGCAGTATGTGAGAAGACTTGATTGGCTTAATCTGCACAGGTAAATCATTATAAAATTATTTTAGTGTATTTCAATAGATTTAAATTGTTAATATTAGAGGAAATGTCATTCCAAGACGTATGCCAGGTCTGTCTAAACAACAGGGCCACTTTTTGAGAGAGTGAGGCCCAGGGCAACATCAATCTGAGACCTCCAATATTTTTTATATTATGTAGCTTAAGTAGTGTGTGCTTGTAGGCCTTTGTACTTTACCAACAATTTGGTTGCATTGTCACAGCTCTAACCTCAGCCACCCTGGATATCAGTGGCGTCTTTTAGAGTACGCTGGTTACAACTTCAATATGAATAATTCAATTGGAAAACTATTTATTGCTGAAAAATTTAATTTTTTGTGATATTATTTCTTTATGAGCTATATAAAAAAAAACTTCATTTTTTTATAATAGCGTACAAAAGTCGGTGTTGTATAAATGTCATGTCCCCCAACTCCGTCAAAGATCTGTGATGCCAATGGGGAACTAAACACATTAATGAGTATCTGCAATATATTTTTGAAATTTAATATTTGATTCCACCTCTACAGTTGAAGTTGTTGTAACTTCTGTCAGGCACTGAATTAAGTCTATTATTACATTTAACTTTTTTTTAAATTGTTTGTTGTCCACGTGGACTTGTATAAATGTCATAGTTTTGTTCTTTGTTTCAGCAATTATATAACACACATTGATACAGTAACTCGCCATGGCTGGTCCCAAGCTAAGAGTACACTGACAACATTGTTTCTAGGAGAAAATGAGTTAACTGACTTACCACTATATCGAGGCGGCAGTCTGTCACCATCAGCCCTGCCGGGGTGTCGACAACTCACATGGCTCAACCTGGATGGCAACAAGCTCATGAAACTTGAACCAGGCACATTGCCATTAACCTTGCAGACTTTGAGTGCTTCCCGGAACCTTCTCATGAAGTTCCCAGCTGAAGTGTTAGGTGATATGCAGAACCTTGCGTGGCTATATTTGCGAGGAAATTACATCGAAAATATTCCGGTGCATACCTTCCCCCTCAAGAAACATCTGGACAAACTAGATCTGGGAGAAAATGTAATTGAGGTACTCTCATCGACCATGTTCAACAACACCTTGACAGTCCGGGACTTCAACCTTGACTACAATTTCATCAAGGCAATACCACCACAGGCATTTGGAGGAATGAACATCGTTAGACTGTACCTGTCTTACAACAGACTCGGTAATATTGATCACAGAGCATTTGTTGGACTTGGACACACACTTGAGTTTCTGGATATGGACCATAATGACCTCCAGCATGTTCCTAAGGCCCTAAGATTATTGAAGAGGTTAAACTACTTGTACATCTCATATAACAATATTAGTGCCATCGCGAAAGATGCATTTGAAGGTTTTGCCACATCACTAAGAGCCTTATCGTTGGCAGGAAACTATCTGAGAAGCATCCCTAAAGAAGCCCTCATAGATTGCAGATCACTTACTTATTTTAATATTGGGTACAATAGAATAGAGACAGTTAGCGCAGAAGATTTGGTTTGGGCTGAATCGCTGGACACACTGTTCTTGCAAAGTAACCATATAACTGCACTTGGTGAATCCACATTCGAGGGGGCTCCAGTTCTTCGAGAGCTAAGCATATCTTTTAACAAACTTAAGAAAGTTGACCCACTTACATTTACAGAAATCTCTAAAACTTTACAAAGTCTTGAATTAAGCTTTAGTATAGATGATAAAGACGTACTCGGTGATGCATTAAAACCACTCAAATCTCTGCAGTGGCTTTCTCTGGACAATAACAACCTCGGAAAAATAGTACCAAATTCTCTGTACAGTTTCGGAAGATTGCAGTACTTGGATCTAGAATATAGCCGTCTTAATTATATTTCTTCTGAACTTTTTAATGGAGATATACATGAAAACCTTCGTGACGTGAGATTATCTTATAATAATATAGAGATTATTGAAAGTGAATCTTTCTCTTCTATGAACAGTTTGCAAACTGTTGTCATAGTTGGTAACAGATTAAAGAGTATTGCTACACATACTTTTGAAAATATGCAGAATCTTGTCACCATTGATATGTCTGAAAATATGATCAGCTCCATTGAACCCAGATCATTTTATATATTGCCTAAAATACTACGATTATATCTTCAGTATAACAAATTGAATGAATTTTCACTTAATGCTTTTTATAATGTGTCAAGCGTATATATGCCCATAACACTTAATTTATCACATAATAACATCTCTCAATTACATCCTAGTGACACAGGATCAGTGGTTTATATGAAGAGTCTTGATATTAGTCACAACAAAGTTCAAGAAGTACCTGTAAACTTTTTACAGCAATTTGCAGATTCAATTCGCCGTCTTCACATGGGGTACAATCTGATACGCACCTTGAATCAAATGGCATTCGGCACTCTTGGATTGCTGGAAGTACTAACCATTGAAAGCAACAATGTGTCGGACATCAGCAAGGATGCATTTCGAGGCGTAGAGTCTCTTCAGATACTGGACATGTCCCATAATGTGATCGACCAGCTCCAGGTACAGCAGTTCTCTAACCTGCGGAAACTGAGAATCGTGGACCTGTCGCACAACCGAATACGATCACTGCCTCGGGATGCATTCGCAGGCACACAGCTGGAGCGTTTGAATCTATCCGGGAACGACATTGTGGTGATGCCGAGTAGTGCGCTGGAGCCAGTAGGGACAACTCTTCGGCGCCTGGACCTCTCTCGGAACCACGTGGAGCACCTGGACGACACCATGTTCCCGGCCATCTCACGTCTTGTGCACCTTAATCTCTCAAGCAACCGGCTGACGGTGCTTCCAGACAACGTATTCTCTGGCTTGGGACAGCTCCTTAGGCTCGACCTCAGCGGCAATATCCTTCATGCACGCTATCCAGTAGTCTTCAGTAGTCTTCGTAGGCTGAGACACCTGGGGCTAGCGGCAGCTGGACTGAAGGAGGCTCCATGGTTGGCCCTGCCTTCACTCGTCAGCCTAGATCTGTCCAGGAACCTGTTAGAAGATGTGCCAGGGGAGGCCATGAGCATGTTGGCCAGACTGCAGGAGTTGTGGCTTGCTGGCAACCAGTTAGCATCTGTCCCCTCCAGTGCCTGGCAGCACTTGCCTCTGCTCAGGGTGCTCATTCTCTCCAACAACCCTATCAAGGCAAGCAACTTCTGCAGACTTACAAATCCCCTTTGATTTAGTGTAGTTAATCAGTTTTTACATTAGCACATGCATGTTAAATAAACAAGCAAATTTTTATTGGCGGAATAATATTTATGTGCTAGAAAGCTAATAGGAAAGGCTAACAAACTAAACTTGCCTAAAGTTATATCTTAAACTGCATACACATTCATAATTTTTTCTGGAATTTGAAATCAGAACTTTGTAATATGAAGGTAAAACTGTTCACCACACGAAAGAAAACTTGAGCCATGTGAAGCATGTTTTTGCATTTGTATAATGATGGGCTGCTTTATAGCGCTGGTGTTGCAAAATATACTTCTGAAATGCAGTGTAGCAACTTGCCTATTCTCAGCTTTTGTTGTGACAGTGTACATATCCTGTTGGTTATCTCTTATGGCATGTCTAAAAGTGTAGGAGATTTTTTTTTAATACATGACAGATGGTCAGTTTTAGTAATTGTGGTGTCAATAGTCAATGCCATAACTAAACTACAGTTAATAATGATTTGGCAGAAGAGGCCACTAGGCTTACTAATTACATAATAATACAATATGATGCAGAAGTACTTACAAAGTAGTACTCGTTGATAGAACACACACAAGAGAGGACGAACACATTTTCCGCGGAGGCTTGCGACGTTTCGCCGGTCAGGCCGGCTTCTTCAGTCAGCGAGTGTGCCTCCACTCGCCGCCTGAAGAAGTCGGCCTGACCGCCGAAACGTCGCAAGCCTCCGCGCTTCTGCAGAAAATTTGTTCGTCCTCTCTTATGTGTGTTTTATCAATGAGTACTACTCTGTAAGTACTTGTGCACCGTATTATTATTATTATTATTATTATTATTATTATTATTATTATTATTATTATTATGTAAACTATAGTTAATTTGTTATTACTACCTATATAATATAGTGGAATTTTTTCCCTTCGTTAACAAAGGCCTGACAGCTGTAATTTGTTTTCATGCATGTGTAATTTCTTAAAACTATTCCAAATCAAAACACTTCTCAGCACAACTTTCATTGCATGAAAAGCACATGTTATGGCTGCATCACTCATTACCTTTCTTACAGATTATCACCAAGAACAGCTTTGCAGGCCTTGGGCGACTGCAGGAGCTAGCGGTGCGCGACCTGCCACTGATGGAGCGCTTTGACGCCGACACATTGACATCTCTGCCCGCGCTCACACACCTCAACCTCCAGACATGGCCCAGCATCGAGCGGTTCCGCTTCCGGCTGGGCAACGTGCTGTCGAGCGTGCCATCACTGCGCAGCCTATCCGTGGATGTGAAGGAACGTGAGTTGAAGGACCAGCTGCTGGGTGCCTTTGACTCACGCCTGCAGTACCTGGACATCTGCGGCGCTGATCTGCGGACTGTGGACGGCGAGGCACTCGAAGGCATTGGCAACAACCACGAGCTGGTACTCAAGATACGTGGTACACAGGTCACTGTCCCCTACTCGCCCCCTTTTTTTTCCTATTTCACACATAACCAGTCAAATTATTCGTCATTTATGCTTAGTGGAGATGGATTATCCAGCTAGGACTAGCTCAGTCACATATGAACTTAAACTACAAATATTTATTTTTGTATCCCTCAAACATAACTTGTTCTTGTTACAGTACGTAATATTAAGTCAGTCAGACAAATATTATTAATGTATAACTTTGTACGTACCTTATTAGTAATAGCAACTGAATTTTTCGAATAATCCATAAACAAAGATGGTGGAGAATTTAAACAATTCAAGATTCAAGTGCTAAGGAGTTTAATATAAATACAAAAAAATTTTAAAATTTTTTTGTAGATACGAGAACTTCCTCGCACCCTGTTCTCTGAACTGCAGCGGGTGTCACACCTGACCGTGGACATCAGTGACAACAAATTCTCATCTATAAAACTGACTACTATCTTCTCTAACAGCACCATGTGGGAGAACATGGGAACCACTCAAATGGCAGGTGAGTGCATCCCATTACAAGAACAGTACTTACTGTGATTTAATCTAATAAGCATATACAGTAGACCAATCACAGAAATTAAGAATCAGATGACGGAAACAACTACTCTACAGGTAGCACTATATATTTAAATAAAAATTTAGTTCTTTTGACAACTAATAAAAGAATAGCTACCTCTGTATAAACCAAGGTACCCCTTTAATACATAGCAGTACATGAAGTTCAATACCTGGTATGGTTATTTTACTACCCTAAATATCACAGATGTCTATTTATAAGTGATACTTTAAGCTAAAGTGGCTGAGGGGTAGCCAATGGTATCTGTAAGACAATACTGGTACACTTAGAACAATCAGAATCCATTATGTCTTCTCCTGGTTTAAGTATTTTAAAACACTGAATAATTAACCACACTCTCAGTTACATTGTATTTACAGCAATATTTATACATTTCCATGAGATTCACATTTAAAATATAAAAATGCAATTCAGTTATCAAGCTTCACAAAATTGCATGAGTAGTTAATATGGACCAAATTTTGACAACTAACTTAGGTCTATATCTCCGTTCTGTGAGTACAATTGTTTAAGTTGAGTGGGTTTCCATTCCCAAGAATGTTATTTTAGTGTTGCTTACCTGATTTCTAAATTCTAACAGTCGTGCCGAGGGTTTGATAAGTAACGTGGGAAAGTTAAGCGACACTCAACTTTTTAGTTTGGTCGAAGTGGGTGAAAGCTCTAGGCATCTAGAGTTCAAGACAGAGTACTTCTATGCTGCTACTTAAGGGTGCCACAAACCACACACGCTTCAAATGTGTTGCAGTGTGTTTGTAAACATGTTTTTTTTTGTGAAACTATTTCACTTGGGTCCGTTGTGCCAATGTACGAAAAGAAAACACATTTCAGACAAGGAATGAATGTCATTTTAAAGACACAGTGCTCATTGAAACACTGCTTCTAAAGCCCTCCAACATAGCTGAAAACTGCCTATTCAGACTGCCATACTACGTCAAAATTTATTAAATGGATGTATGTGAAACTCAGATAGAAATGTCCATTGAAATTTTCTACAGACTTTCCACCAATAAAATTAGATGGTCACAGTTTAAAGACCCATAGTAAAACTGGATCGGTGGGAATCTTGTACACTAGTTTAGCACTACACTCATTGTGGTGATGCAGCGTTTGGTGCATGCTTCAAGGTCACCATTACAGCTGTTAGCTAAATGGTTAGCATAAACATTTTCAATAGTCCAGTTTCTTATCAAATCCCATGCTTCAGTAGATTGAAAAAATTTTAGACAGGAAGGAAATTTGTGTGATCCTTAGTACCACAGTTCCTTTTCAGTCTAAATATTGCCACTTCTCTTTCCTTTTCCGACACTGTCTAAACCATTCTTCTATTTTGCTTAGCTTCAATCTTTTCTTACATCATTTATATTGATGTTGCTCTCGGGAGAAATGAAATGTATATGACAGAGAATGTTTGTGAGAGTTATATCTGTATTTCTTACCAGAACAGAGGCTGTTACGAGTATGAAAGACTCAGTCGTTATGGAACCGCAGATGGTGCAGCAGCTAGGGCACTTACCTCCCACCAAGGTAATATGAATTTGATTACCAGTAGGTCGACCCGGATTTTTGTAAGTGGGAAATCATGCAAGATTAAGCCTTTGGTCAGCTGGTTTTCACCCACACCTTTATTCTGGCATTGCTCCAAACTGACAATACTCACCTCTTGCCACTCCTCACCAGCACTGAAAACCTCGCTGTTAAGCACGACAAAAATCTCATCACGTACTCACTGAGTAGTTAACTCTCGACGATACCAAACCACAGGAGAGTGCATGCACTTCTAGTGCTTCATTGACATTCACTGACATTCTTCGAAATAGAAACATAATTGCAGTAACAAGAGTTTGACATTCCAATTTCAGATCATAATAATCACAAATTTGAATAACTTGTTAGCATAGTTGATATATCCCAAACATAGTCTGGGTATGTTTGTGATCTTGTGCACAGGTGGCTTGACACTGAAGGGCAACCCGTGGATATGTGACTGCTCGCTGGTGGTGGTGGGGCAGTGGATTCGGCGTTGGCTACGGGAGACCTCACAGACACAGTCTGCAGTGTTGCGTGATACATCCTCTACACTGGATCACGTGAGAGGGGCCACCTGTACTGACCCCAGCTCAGGCAGCCAGCTAGCCATTGTTCATTTGTACCCAAACCAGTTTGATTGCCGGGAGGAGGTGGCTGGCGCAGGGGTGCCCCTCTGCCCTATGCCAATGTTGCTGCCACTATTGCTATTGGAGCGAGTGCTCTGCTGACACGGGGGTGGCCAGCATCGCTTCCACACAGTGCCGTAAACTTTGTAAACTCACCTCAGCTGTCATGACAATATCAGAACAATGCTGTACATAAGAAAAAAGCGGTAAAAAGGCTACTAAATGTAAATACAGTACATAAATTTACTACTAAGTAAAAACCTCTAAATATGGAGATAATAGAGATGATTTTATTTGTGACTCCACAGTTAGCTTTATAGATTTAGAACACTATTTATGCACACAAATTTGGTTTCAATGATGTTCATCATTTTTTAAATAAAGCTGGAGTTACAATAATTTGTCTTGCCTATCAGTCATTGTCTGACCGTCAGTCACATGACCTTCGGCCAATCTGAAGATTCCAATATTTTCATCTGTCTGGCAGTCGAAAACTTGGCAAGTTCTAACTTCTGATGGATGACTGATGAATGTGCAGCCTCATAAAGACAGTGGCAATCATTTCAACAATTTTATTTTAATAAGAAGGCTGTGATGTTTGTTTTATTTTATTATTTTTTGTGCAGTGCTGCAAATTCAGAACATTAAAATACAATAGAGATAGTTTTGGTGTACAGAACAAATTAAAATATTAAAAGAAGTTATTATATACATAATGTGTACTCAAATTGAATTGTAAATAATTTTGTTAGTAAGTGCTCACAAGATTTCTTGGTAGTGAAAAACAATGGTTGCAATTATTAGCACCCATAGATTAATTAATAAATCTGTAAAAATACATAAACTGTTTTAAGGAATTTTTTTAGGTCCCTCAGAAGTTTTTTGTTTGTATATTGATAGCACTGCAAATTAGCAAATTATGGAAAGAAATAATGATAAACGAATGACAGATTTTGTAAACTGCTAGATTTGCAGATAGACTGCCAGTGTGCAGATAAGCGGATGACTGACAGATGCGACGGATGATTGTAACTCAACCATAACACGTGTTTGTGAAAATTCACAATTTCATATTACTGTATTTTATTTTTAAAATGTTATGTCCATGCCAGAATAAAAAAGCAAGCATTAATGTTATGCTGATAAAAGTTGATATTTTCATTTAAAATCAGTGATCCTGGATAGCCAAATTAATCCGGTAACATGTATTTATGAATTAATGACAAAATGCATATAAACAAAAGCATCACATTGATGCCTTAACTACATAGTATAGATGAGTGTTTCTAACACTGGATGATAAAACAATATTTTTTTCTGAAAATGTGGTTAAGGCTGCATCATGTCAACTCTGATGCACTAAGCTCCCTGAGAATGCACGGCCATGGTAGGAATCTTGTTCCCATGGATCTAGTCATCTTGCAGTGGCATGGAACCCAGGCAGTGAGGTGTGCGAGACAGGTTGTGGTGTGACTTGGAGTTCACCTGCACATCTGGTAGTGGTGTGTGGGTTCTCAGGTCTGACTAACAGCTGAGTATTCTATAATTCACTGACTTGGGGAGGATCAACGTTAGAAACGTGAATGTAAGCGGAATGCCAGACTGAAGTTTTTTATATGATTTTATCAAAAATTTGGTGATGGGATAATTTGTCATTTAGTATTGTTCATTCGGAATGATATCTCTTTTGTAAAATCCATAACAATTAAATTTTCCTGTATCTGCAGTACAACTCCAATTATCTGAATGAAATGGGACCGGACCCCATTAGGATAATCAAAAATTCGGATAATTGGATTTTTTTCCGAAAAAAAGGGTACATATATTATGTATTTTAAAGAAAAAGAAGTTATTTTCGTACTGTATGCTTTTTTAATTAATTAAATTAAAGGGCAGCACGTTTACATGCTATATAGGATATGTACTTACAAATGCTGTACATTAGTGACATGTGGGCTGGGCCAGCCGGTGATGGATAACAGTGTAGCCAACATACATAGTAGAACTGCACTATGAGACAGTGCCTCATCATCTCAATAATGTTCGCGCTTTGCCTACCCTAGCTTCACAGAGGGAAGTACAATAGTGCATGTAAACAGATCATTATTTTACGAACCGCAGTACATGTGTATGTACGTTTCTGTCTTAATTTTTTTTCCGAAAGCGATTAGGATAATCAGCTATTCGAATAGTCAGCGTTCAAATAATTGGAGTTTTACTGTACTTTTCTACAGCTGAACCAAAAAGAACGAAAGTATTGGTATCTGTAACCCAGAAATTCTAGTGGTAAAAAGAAACTTCATTATTTATCTTGGCAGTGAAGGAAGTAATGGAATGTTAGCATGTAATATAACTTAATATTACCTAGATAGAAATGGACACAAGTACTCACAGTTAGGTACTCGTGAATAAACACGTACATAAAGTTGGATGACACATTTCTTCTCATGGATGCACAAGCATGACTCTTCGCAAGAAAAAATGTGTTGCCCTACTTATGTGTCTAGCCATGAGTACATACCAGTGAGTACTTGTGTCTGTATATTACTAATATTAAGTTGTATGTAACTAATAGCCTAGCAGCCTATTTCCTATCCATTTCAGTATACAGTATATTAAAAAAATTTTATTAGATTACAGTACAAATTTCATAACAAGTGCACTAAACTGAGTTATGCTGGCATAATTATTTATCATCCTCATGCAGTCCATCATTACCCAGTATTATTCTGTTTTGTGATTATGTTGCCCATTTTCAATTTTTTTACTTCTTTAGTCTGTGGAAATTTGCAGCTTTTAGGATTGTTGTGCAGTTTTGTTGACATATATGGTACATCAGTCGCAGCTGGGAGGTACCCGCATCAACAGAAACTGTAAGCCCTGACTATTGATTCTATACCAGCCCCTCACAAGAATAACAGTTAGGGTTGCATTCACATAGTTTAAATTGCACCATTATAAACAGCATAATTATCTTTGTACCTCAAGTGACAGAGACAAAATGTTCATCTGTTAAGTGCCAGATTTGAAGAACTAATTCAAATATGCAAGCCAGTTATTATGTTGACATGTTGGGTAGTGTAACATCTTACTAGCATTAAACTGTTAAGTTAATGTAGTATTGTGAACATACGTTAAAAATATAAAAACCAAAGATACTATTGAAAACATATCAAACGACTCGTAGTCAGCGACGTAACATTCCTTGCTGATGTTGTCAAGTCGCGTTATAGTTACTCGCCACTAAATTACAGTGTGTGTTTGACAATACATACTGTAGTAATTTCAGATATGTAACATGAATGGCTGTTGCTTGCCTGATGCCTGAAAAGCCATGAACTATCAGAAGTGTGTATGGTGTATGATAAATATTGTACCCAAGTGCAACTGAAATTCATAATATGACGCTATATTTTCCTTACAAACCTGTATTTACCTACCTAGGTTTTTCTAAACACTGTGGTGTTTAAAACCTAGTGTGTGTTAACCTGCAACCTGACTGTATCTGATCTCGTTACTATTATAGTCTCAAATCATCATAGTGCTGCAGCTAATAAAACAAGACTTGGGAAAAAACAGTTTAACTGCCACATTGAACTAAAAAGAAATAAATGCAATATATTTATATAAAAAAAATTACTTTGTATTTTATTTTTAAGTGTCAAGTATATACAATCACATTTTGACAAATCTCTTAATATACAAATTTAGTTAAATGTTACTAACACTATATTCTATAGACAATACAAAATATTTTCTAGCCTATTATTGCTCAGCTTTCCTTTCAAAATACTCTATAAAAATAAATTCTGGAGATAAAAAATACTGTTCAGTATCCTGAATAGTAAAAAAAATTTATAAAGTTTTCACAGTAAAACACTGTTAAGAAGTTTCCAGATAAGAAGTTTTAATGAAAGTTTAAATCATTTTCTGCTGATTTGCTATATACATACACACACACATGATCCTTGAGACATTTTCGTGCTTATAAAATTTAAATTTAGCAGCTTCAGAGTCATCTTAATAGAGTTTTACTATGTATATCTGCGTAAGGCCTCAGTGTGAAGGCTCAAGAGATTTAATGAATGTCTCAAATAGAATTACCGTAGATATTTTTTTTAAAGAAAGACCACTGTTGTGTAACTTCCATTTGCGTATACTATTGAAGCAAAAGTTTTCTCTCAAAATTGCAGAACTAAAAAAAAAGTCTTGACATACTCAAAACCTTGTTTATATAATACTGGCACAAACAATAAATGGCAATTCCTAACATACACAGTTTTACTAGTCATAAACTAAATAGTGAAATATATCATGCCTCGCAGAAATAATCTTGTGATCTGTTGTGTGTCATTCTCTGTACAATCTTAATTCTAATAATTAGCAGCAGGGTTTTTACATAAAACAATTTTATTTCAAAGTATAGGTACCTGCATTTCATAATTTGTGGCTAACAGTGAAAATACAATTATTTCCAATAACTATACAGAACAGTTGTGCATACTTCAACACATTATATAGACTACCAGGGATACAGTACCTCACAAAGACGTACCTATACATTGTGTTAATTAATTACACCTCACCGATGGGGTGAAAAGAAAACCACATGCCCAAGCCTGTGATGGTATTCCCCCCCTTACCCTCACAACATCAGTTATGGTTAAATATTTTCCTAATTTCCATATTATGGTTTGGTTTTGAGGTACTGCACTGCCTACAAACAAGAAACTAGCTTTTGGTACCAATTTTCTGTTTTTAAACTAAATTTCTGGTGTACACACCAAAGTAGGTACATATAATATCAATGACTAAAAATATTATGTATCGAGGCAATATTCAGAATTTAATGCCTTTGTTTAAGCCTTATGCCTTTCACTTTATTCAGTTTCATTGCTAATGTTACTGTCTCTCATATTATTGAAACGTACTGTATGTGGTAATCATAGAATTACTTTTGTGATAATGGAAAATAGACACTGTATAATGTATCAACTTTTTACCACTGTAATTTCCTATATTATTTTCTTAAAAACATAGACAGTGATTTTTATATTGTCACTAGTCTGGGTTTTCAAAATAAAATGTTATATTTTCAGTACAAAGACAAAGCATTTGAAAATAAATATGCTTTTGAAAGGAAGATTGTATCAAAATAATATTCTTAAAATATGTTTATAATGACAATAAAAAAAAAGACATTTAAAATTAGCAAGGTTTAACTTATTTCAGTGCAAATACAGTACAATTTTCAGCAGTCTAAGTGTCAACTTTGTAACTTTTATTCTTCCTAGCCATGATGAAACACATACCCATATTTGTTGTTAAACAGTGCTTCTTGATAATAATAATACCAAAAATCATAAAAACTTGGGCACAATAACTCTTTCTCAGAAGCATGACTGTGACACTCAACCGGTTTGATGAATTTACATGGTTGCTAAACATTGTGTCTTCTTAATTTCTATTTACATGTCTGCCTTCAAATACCGACTCATGAGTATTTGTGCTATACATTTTTTTTTTTTTTTTTTTTAATTTTCAAGACATAATCAGCTGTAAAATCAGATTGATTGTTGCAACGTGTGTTTGTATGAATTGCCCCCCTCTCCCCCACTTGTTTTTTGTTTTATCTAAAGTATCTAGCAAAAAAGGTTTGACTTCGGCCAGTACATGCATTTTAATTGGCTAAAACTATTTCCTGAACACATACAGCAGTATTGGCCTTATAGTACAAAGTCTTACACAGAGTCAGTGTTTAAGGTAAAGATTATCTATGCATCAGTGATACATTTTTACTTGCTATTATAGTTACATGGCAACAACTAATTGTCCTTCAAATGTTATTTACAAGTGTTAGTTCAAGAATACTAAAGGTACCAGCTTCAGTTTAACATGCATTTCTCTACACTTACTACCAACACTAATATTTATTGCTCCAGTTCTTTCAAACTTAAGCTAGTCCAAATATTGCCTTTGCGATACTGCACAAATTGTTCGAATCGACTACTTCTTTGCCTTTCGATTGCTAAGTCTGCTACATTGGGAGGACTTTATTGTTCAGACTTTTGGAGTTGCTTCTGAAATGGAATCTTCAGGCTTTTGAGACTTGAAGCTTTCAAAAGTCTGGGGCAAGGCTGGCAGGCCAACACGAGGGAAGCATTGATTCTCTGGCACGTCCCCTTCTTTCGGGAGGGATACGACGTACACTGGCGATGTACGGTCGACGAAGTTTTCTCCTAGTTCGGCAGTCTTCCTACTGAAGGGTATCCCTGTGGAAGAGATTTTCCTACGGTACAAGGCAATCACCAGAATGAGGATGCAGATGATGAATGCAGAGCCAGTGCAGAGCAAGACGATGGCTGTCTGGTACGGCTTCACTTCCGACAGTATAGACTCTGATACAACTTCTCGATGCTCGAGGGCTATCACCCTGTCTGCAATGCTGTCAGGATTCGTTGCATCTGCTGAAAGTTTGTGACTGAATCTAGACTTTGTTATGTCTGCAACTATTGGGATTTCAATGTCTGGACCAGCTGACAATGAAACTTTGTTTGATTTTACCTGAAAAAAATACAAAGCTTTTATTAATACACACTTTCATTCCTCTTTACTGACAAGAAAAATATGTCTAATATTCATTAAGACTAAATATGTGCTGCTCCTAGTTCTTGAAAAAATACTTAGTGGAATTAAAAATTGACAGTTTTATGCATCAACCCACTTTGCTTCAATTGTTAGTTTTGAGTAAGACATGTTTAAAGGTTCTTGATTATGAAACTATTTTACAAAAAGTATTTTAGTTGTATAAAGTTAACATTCTGAATAAAGGGATATAGGACTAAAACAATATTTTGTAATAATTTTTCAAAAGTGGAAACCTTTCGCCATGTTCTACTCAAAGTTACTATTGGTGCATAAATGACTTGATGCATAACATCATCCAATTATAAATAATATAAGAAGTACAATCTGTTTCACAGACAAGTTAATTTATCTTATGCTTTTGGAGAGTAGTACAGTATATCAATTTCTGCTTTTCAGTATTCTACATCATCTTTCAGCAACTGTCAGAATAGTTTCCCCTGGAAAGTTATCTTAAATACAATAAATTACCAGGCTTACTATCTATCCAAAATAAACTACAGTATGAAAATGTTTTCTGCCATTGGTAACCTTAGAAAATTTATGATATTAAAACCGGAGTCCCTAACATTACTGTAAATCCATTAATGTTACAACAATGTTTACACTACATGGCAGTTAATGTATTTACTGCCATATAGGTTCACGTCTCTTTCAAAATGGGAAAAGTCACCAATGGATGTCAACATCGGGAAAGCAAATGATAGCTGCTGGAACATTACAATATTTCATGGTATTTATTAATTGGATTTATTAATAATCTGTCTGCTAAAATAACTGCCTGCACTATACACTTCATATAACACACCATACACAGTATTAAGCTCATATGTTCACCTTTCTCCAGTTCACATGGAACCTGACATCACACAACACAGCGTGTTTTCCATCACGGGATACAGCGAGCTTTCCCATTGTACATGAGTTGTGCACGAGAGGAGAGGAAATTATTCATTTGCTCAACTCACCCACACTTAATGTTGGGACAGTACATATGTATTGTCTAGCAAAGGAAGGGGTTGCTGCCAGCCTCTCATTATCTCTGTTACTTCCTCTACCCTCTATCTGAACAACAGCTTTGTAGGCCTTGTAAACACCTATTCTTCTTTGAGTGTGCCCTCTGTCTTTCTAACATACACACACACACTCACCTTCTCCTCCTTACACACATACAAACAAACAGTACTCTCCAGCCTAATGAATTAGGGATCACTGCCAACAACTGTCCAACCACAGATATTAATATTGTCGCACAAAAGCGCAGTTTTAATTTTATTGTACCATCTTGAACACACAAAAAAGACTTCAATGACAATACTTTTCAACTACAGTAGACTCCTTAAGTTCTTGATACCTGAACAGTCACTTACATTAAGTACCAAAAAATAAGAGAGGAAACATTTCAATGTGTCTCTCCTTTGTCACATCACAGATTTTATCCATTTCAGGGGCATCATTTAAGGGTGGCAGGGGAAGGGGGGGGGGGAAATGCC